>JABCKU010008352.1:0-15652 GCA_018221655.1 Myochromella boudieri
ATTACATAATCATAAGTTGAGTATAGTTTTCTCATTTTCTCAGGTAGTGCACCATTTCATTTTTTATACAGTATTTGCGCCATATACATAACTTGGTTAATTATGATTACCTAGGATCCTGTCCATACACTCGTGTCAACCTGGGGCAACAGTGAGTTCATATTCATCACCCATCTTTATTCACTAACCAATACTACCACGCCTCATCTAGTGCTTGTAGGCTCATGTGAAATGCAGTGCCATGGCTGGCCCATTTCCATCAATACTTGAGTGAGTGCTGCACACAAAGGCGAGGGCGACGCAAGCATACTGGGTCATGGGCGGAACAGCAAGACAAAAGCACGGCAGGGAGATGATACGGTGATGGTCGTCAAAGTGTATCTGGATCGGGCCGTGCCACAACCCAAACTACAATATAACGCTATAAGTGCGAGCTGAGGACCATGTCTCTGCAAACAAAGGAGAGTGGACGAATAGTTAGTGTCAAAACTGAATTTAAGTATCAAAATCGAAAACGACGTTGAGTGACTGTCTTGAAAACAAGACAGAGAGAGAGAGAGAGAGAGGGAGAGAGGAAGTGTCAACAACTTCGACGATGTAAGTTGGTACACTTATTGAAAAAGAGTATCTTCCTGTTTTGAAAGCAAAATCGAAACAATCGAGGACAGTCGAGACAGCGGCAAGACGTAGATTGAACCGACAAAAACTGATCGAAGTAGGGTATACGACCCTCTTTCTTCGACGATTGCGGCTATCTTTCGAAGACGGGCAAATAAAACGATGAAAAGACCTGTCGGAGGTCTTACAGAGTGACGGCGAGTTGAAGTCCTAGCTTTTGGGGCTTTGGGGAACTTGTTCTATTGTTACTACAGTATAGGTATTTGTAAACTACCATTCTACAGACCCGAGTTAAATATCCTTGATAGTCGGACTATGGTCGGTCGGTACTAGCATGAAGAATATCTAAAAGAAATGGTGAATGGTAGTATGGTGGCGTAAGGAACGAATGGAGGAGTTTATGTTTCTCCTTGCTTAATGAATCTGTATGATTATGTAAGTTAATGATTGTGATGCAGAACTTTTACCAAGTTCCGACCAAATCGAAGAAATCGAACACCGAAAGATGTGAATCGCACGTCGAAATGGAAATCAAGTGTCAAAAAGAGAGTCGAATCGTCTAAGAGGAGTGATCAAGGAGCTGAACGTCATAAGTCCGAAATTGAATGTTGGAACTTGAAAATCGAAGAGATCGAACATCGAAAGTTGTTTCGAACATGGTAAAGTTGCGTCGAAAAGTCGAAAAGTTACGTCAGATTGGTGGGTCTGCAGATGGCGGTCTCATCAACGGATGCCTCCTAGTTGATGCTAAGCACTGCTGGCTGTAGTGCGTTGCTGTTGTGGCGATGCTGCTGGGGCGATGACGGTTGTACTGACGGTACTCCGTAGTAACCTTGTCTCCCGTGTGCTGAGCCTAGTCGAGCTATATAATGGCCAGGTGCTTTGTAGTATTGTAGGAAGCACTTGAAGAAAGGCAGCGTAATGCGTGGGAGGAAGTGTTATAAAGTGGTATTATAAAGCAGACCTGATGTCACAGTTAGTTCGAAGCTGATAAAGGGCATCAATGAAGCATAATTCACCTACCAGCATTGACCAAAACACGCTTTGCCTATATTGAAAGTGAAACTTCGGGCACCAATTCCTCCGCTCGATGGATCTCACTCGGATGGTGTGCAACGGATATGAAGCACCAGTGGGTCGTGTACAAAGAGATATATTGTACTGGTGGACCTGCTGGTATTTATAGGTGAGTATTCTGTTTCATCCTCAAGACAATGAGGGTAAGTTAACAGTGTCGTACCTGGCTAACGGAGCAAAGAGCTACCTAGAATGTATGACACTAATTTCATGTCCCACACACCAATCAGAAGTTGCGACCTTGCAAGGAGTAAGCCACCCATTATAATGAGTATAAGAGAAAGGATTTACGGACGTTTTGTGCTATGCGGGCTTTGAACAGGAAGAGGCGGACGTGGCAGAAGGGGGATGGCAACACTATATATGTAACTTCTAGGTCAGTTATATTGTCACTCCCTCCCACGGATGTATTGACATTTTGTATGAACATGTTCAAGGCTAGCATGATGTATCAGTGGGGCGGATTGTTCATGGTGCGAGTGGCGCACAAGTGTTTGTATATCACGCACTGCCGATAGCTATGGAGCTGTTGTTGTCACTATTCGAAGTAACGTTCATGGTTGCACTGCCTGTGTATTTTCTATGGATAGTGAATTTACAGACGTTATTTGTACCACCAACTGAGGTATTAATATTCCTAATGTTACCATGAGAGTCTGACAAGGGCTTGAGATGACGGTGAACAATTCAATCTGGGAAGTGTTAACAACAAACTTGGCATTAAATGGGTATTGGGCAACGGCTAACTCGAATGGTGAAAAAGGCGATTGAAAAGCTGTGCGATGATTACCCACCTTTCATTGCTGATACCTTTTCAACCTTTCATGCAACTTTTTATTGGATTCTGTCTTCCCAAAAATTGACGCCCTGATTATTGTAGGGTAAAAATTCTGTTGCCATAAAATTTTGAATATCTCGTAAGATTCTAAGGCCAGAAGTAACGAGCCTGGCATTCTTGATGGACAGATAGTAGAGATACAAACATTATAAGATCACACAAGCGTTCCACTGAAGCAGTTGGTAAATTTACTTGTTGGACAGTGTTGACTGTTATGCAGGCGCTACGCTGTAAGTTCATAAATGCTGCTTGTAAAGTAGTGCGTTCTGCTCCCTATCTCAATAATCAGACAACGAAAAACACGCATGGAGGGTTTAGTATACTTTAACAATGTTTGCAATAGCACTGAGAATTTCATCAATATCATCTGAAGGGGGTGTAGTGGCAACATTGGGGCTGAAAATTAGGTAAAGAGCTGGTCCATTTCCTGACATCTGAGAGCGGTACAGTGAGAGGTGGAAGAGATATGCGCCATCTTGGTAATTTGGCCTGATATACTGTGGTCGTGACAACAATGAGCGGTCTAGTCCATACGTTGGCCCAGTTCACTTCGGCCCTTTGCTAGCACAGATAAAAAAACAGCCCGACGACAGGGATATTGGGGTGCGGGGATCGGAGATATCAAAGATATCATGATGGGTGGCGAGTGTCCACCTCAAGTCCACCTGGGAGATATTCGTCTGTTTGTGGAACCACACCAGAGGAATAAGCGCTGATCATGGTCAACTGATGATGGTGAGTTTGTATGCATGTGAGTATACTTATGTATACATATATAGGCCTAACCTGGCCATCTGCATGCTATTGCAATGTCCTGAGGGTTGAGCGACCTGGTGTTGGTGTGACCACCATGTTAGAGCTTACATCCAATCGAAGGAGAGGTAAGGGCATCCTCTATACCTTTCAATTATTGGCATTACACAAATTTATGCTCTAACAAAGTTTTGAAATTAAAGCTTGGATATTGAATACCAATCGTCTCCATTTCACCTTCGTCAGAAGTCTCCATGTTTGGTGCCTGGCAGCCTCGACATATCATACATATGCGTTCCCGCTTGTTGCTGTCAACATGGATCCACAAGTCCTGTCCCAGGTCTGCAATTCTAAAACTATTCATAGAACAATGACCTGTGTCTCCACATCGGGAGAACAAAAGTCAGCAGGACTTGAATGATTTTAAATTTTTGGCAAAATCATCTGATGAAATGGTATCTTTCAAGTTACCGAGTCAATCACAACCTCAGATGATTATGTAAGCCAGATTACAGGGTTCCAGTGTAGTACTTCCAAACCCAAACCAAACGTCGCTCTAGTTCACACATACTTTTCCACCGTATAATTCCAGGGACATATCAATGGCAGAGGCTGAGCTTTGGCACACACTTCTCACCTGACACCGAACATTCAGAATCAAGTCTACACATCATCAAATCTTTCAAATCTTTCACTCTTGACGTCCATCATGAGTTTCATCATGCTCGGTAGTTTCTGAACTCCCCGATGCCATATTGATGCCAGTTGTGTTCTTCGAATTGAAATCCGTATTTATCTTCGCCTCTTCATCGACATTGTCGATATTATATCTGAGAATGTTACCGACGCCTCCGACGGACGTGTCAACACCATTTATGTCTGTGCAACATATAAATTTGAGTTGAAATGCCATGGCTGCGCGGCCTACTACCTGGAGCTTCACACGCTGACATACTGACAGAGGTGTTGTTCTCGGTGTTGGATTGGAAATTTACAGCTCCGGTGACACTGCCTAACGCGTAAGACTGTTCGTTATCTTTGCCCCCAACGGATGTGTCGATATCCTTTAATTGTGGCTGAAGGGAGCCTGGAAGTGGAATCGTCTAATACCGTTTCACCACTACCAGACAAATATATACTCACCACCATTTACTCCCGAAATCTGCAAACCGGTTTGGTTTCCGGAGTTTAGTTTGTGTTCTATGTGGGCATCTTTGTCAGCATCCCCAATTTCGAGATGATGTTTATTCTGCAATCCCCCGACGGAAGTGTTGATATTTTGCACGGAAGGAGCTGAAAATAACCAGATACATTAAGGGAGTAATGGTGGACTGTTTTAATAACATACTGGTTGCATGTTGTGCGCCACGGGGCATCGTAAGACGTAAAGAAGTGTTGTTACCACTATTTACAGTGGTGTTCATAGTCGCGCTCGCCTCGCATTTACCAATCTTCATTGTAGTTGTATTTTTCCTACCTCCGACAGAGGCGTCAACGTTCCTTATGGTAAAACGAGGGTCTGACAAAAGCATTTAGCGATAGTGGGTGGCTTTATTATTGGGGAACTACAAACCTGATGGAGGCATGGTATTCGTCGGTCGCTGGATCGTAATAGGATGGAAAACACTATTCGCACATATACGACGAGTGCTCACCTCTGATGTCAATGGGCGACATTGATTCAAATCCTCATGTAATTTGGCGATGGAGTCCGTGTCGAGCGTGTAACTGCTGCGGGAACCCTTGCAGCGCGAGGCCTCCTTTGCCATAAATGCTTGAATATCGAGTAAGGTTCTAGTGGATAATCATGAATTCACGGTCAAAATAAATTGATAGATAGACAACGGAGGGTACCTCTTAAGTCTACGCAAACGTTCAACTGAATCTGGCCGGTCCTCAGATTGGATTTCCCTGTGTATCTCTCGTGCGACGCGTCCTAACGCCGCGAATGGTAACGTCGAATTAGTACCCGCCAATTCCTGTTACCCCCGTTAAACTGCGATGAACAATGGCACCAACGAGTTGACATACCTGGTCGATATTACAGATCGCCTGAAGGGCCTCCTCCATACCGCTTAATGGTGAAATAGTGGTAGTTGTGGTGGACACGAGGGACGGGGACCTAAAGGTTGACATAAAGGGTGAGAGGGGACTGTTGAAAGACTAATGATCAGAGCTTCAAGGGACGTCGTTTATATACCATGGCCGTGACAGCGGTCGAGTATGCAGTTAGTGTCCCGATGCATCCACCGAACTCTGGTCTGCCGTTTTCGTTCCTTGTTAGATCTAACGAAAGATTATGCCTTTCGAATCAGGATAGACGTGTGTGAGAAGACACACCATGGGCAATTGAGAAGTATACACCTTGGGAGCCGTCGGTCCCCTTTTGGAGTGATATCAGGGTACCCAAGATTGTCTGCTAGCGCCTTGCTTATACACTCCATGTTGAATTTAGTCCAAGATGGTATCCTCGTTGGCTAGTATTTTGAATCTCAGTCACCTGCCACGCGAAATGCCGGGCTCTGCTTTGGCGAGACAAAGTCGATATAATCACCAAAGCAAACGGCTCTCTGGCTAGCCCGAGAAACGTGTTAATTCATACTTCGATCATAAACCTGTGTTACCCTACGGTCGATCTCAACACTAATTGAAAAATAAGTTGCTTATTAGCATTCTGTAAAAGCAAAATTGAGTTTAAATACGTACTACACAGGTATCAGTAATTTAAACCAGATGCATTGGGGACTCGTAACACCTAGCAGTGGGTGTGCGTATCGAAATGCTGTCGTTCATTCCCAGTTGCCAGTGTACCTCATGAACTACCCAACTTAGCTAGTACTTATGCCGACGACATCTGCGAGATACTTAAGTCATCTTGCCACTCAATAGCGCTTGGAACAATTCATGAGGAATAGGGTACCGGGGATTGTCCGACGTCGTGGAAACGTTCGAAAGTTGGAGATAGCATTCATCCTCTAAAAATGAAATGGCGTGAGGCGTCTATCAAGATGGCACTGTATACCTTAGACAATTACTAAAACCAATATGCTTCTCAACAAAGATCGTTACCACGCTGTTTGATTTTGTGGGTGCGGGGGACGCGTGGTGCTTCAATCCAACCATATTAGTCTATACTGTTTCGATCAGCGCGAATTATATGTGGGAGGTACGTTAAGCTTACGTGATTACTATTTCTCGGCCAGCTCACTCGAATGCCTATGAAAAGACAACACGGTCAATGTAATAACGATGCGCCAGACTCATCCAACGTCATCAAACTGCAAGATTGGGAAATAAACTTACTCCAACGTTGAACTTGTCGGGCCCGGGCCGGGTACTAAGCTGTATATTCAAGTATTGTGCATTTTTTTCTGTTGATGAAGAGTTAGATTTGGGCTAATCGTTGATTTCTAGGTTAGATGAAGTACCTGAAGAGAGATTCAAGAAGTGGGGACTCCAGGTCACAGGTCGCCAACACGTGAACACGTGAGGTACGTGAAGGGCGTGTTCATTGTTTATTTCTCACGATCCAAAAGACTCCTCAGAGCTCCTCAGCCTCAACTTTCAAGCTCCCTCCGTCATATCGCGTGCTGTCTCCATTCTAGCTCGAGGTCAGCCGTCTATACATTTGTCTATGTAATAATAAAGCCCTGAGTATGTTACAGTGCTTTTCTTTGCCCGCCATCGATTTATCGCCCAAGATGAGACGGATGAAGGTACTGATGAACGTTGGCCGGCTCTGCTACACTTCGAGGCTTGATCAACTCCATTCAATGACGCGTCGCACTGTTGCAACCAGACACACCCGCTATCCCATAACGTTGGCGTAACGAGGAACTCAACAGCTTTACCGCTGTGTATGTCCACACCTCTATCCGTCTCACTCACCGATGGAGATGCCCACATGGTACGCAGGACTTATGACCGAAACACAACTGGTGTCACTGTGGAACAGGAAGGTCTGTGAAATCAGTAACTTCCATAATCTCAAAGGAACGGAGCCGCACTAAATGTGTTCGTGGACAGCGGGCTACGCAGAATTGATTAATATCGACACAACTGTCGGGGGCAGGAATAATACAGAGTCCGTCAGGATCCAGAACAATAACGGCGGAATTGTGCATAAGACTTTTCAATCCACTTCTAATAATAATACATCTATCAGTGTAACTGCGCTACATCTGGGTCCGAACATGCGTGGTGAGAGTAAAACAGCGAATAAGTACTCCTCGCTGACCTATGTAGTCACCAAGCCCCAATGCCCTGGGGGAACTATTTACTCATCACCGCCACGAGTTTCTCATGGAGCACATGCCTTCCTTGGCTATAGAAACAGAAGTATAAGGCGAACTTATGAGTTGACAGTGCCACTGCCAGCATGTCCAAAGTTATACTGCCAGTACTGAATCGAAGAGCTCTTCTTGGGTGGATGGCCTATGTGAACAGAGAGACCCGGAGTAGGAAGGCAAGGTTGATCTCGAAGTCTGTAAAGCTTTAAAGAGGTGGAATGTCCTTGATGACAGCCTCTTCCGAAATTGGACTGTGGCAGTGAAATGACAGCCCGTGTTGACGGTTGACATAATGGGATTGCAGGTAGTACAAGTTTTCGCGTATATGACTCGGAAGTAAAAATTCGCTGATTCCTGAATTGACACGAGGCTCAGCGCTCAGGACTTGAGTGACAATGAGTGGGGTGGGGGAAGCGATCCAACGTGGCCGTGGGAAATCTTTTGTTCATTTTCAGTTCGCGTGCCAGCCTCAGCCCAGTTGAATCACCAAGAGTCATTGCTACTATACAGGTTACAGCTTCACGCCCAAATTCAGGCTGAGCTTACTCGATGTCATCTTAGGTCGTCCCCCTGCCCCAGCCCACTACTACGACTTCGATCAGGATGTATCCACGCCGCAGACATTCCCGCTCACTCTACCCGACTGCTTTCGTCTTATGGGAGCATGAAGGCAATAGGAATGTGAATCCTATTCCCGTGGTAAGATATTCCATTACCTATCATCAGAAGTACAATCCTGACGTCTTGGTCGAATAGCCAACCCACGAACACTTTACCTTTTCTCGGAGGCGCAACTGCCACAGCCCAAAATGTTCTAAGACTAACAGGGTCATTAATATGTCGTTCATCGCTCCTTCCTTGCAAGCGCCAAGTTCTTCTCCAACAACGCACCAAAAATTACCAAACAAACCTTCTCCATATCTTCACTCTTCGATTCTCTAGGTGTTGCGTGGATGGCTTTGTTATTGTCATTTACTTCCCGCACATGTCCTCCCCACGCCTCGAGGCTGCGAATGTGGAGATGTCGATGTTGACGTTAAAGAGGAAATAGGCCATATTGGGAGTTGCTAGATTGGAGGAATTCTAGGTGCATGGTGACGGGCATCTGGAGCGGGCTGCTCTTGGTCCTGAAGTTTGTCCGCGTCGGCTGGATGTGTACTGTAACCAACGCACATACCCGAAGCTGCGTACTCGCAAGGCCCAGTCGATGAAGTCCTGCCTTTTGATCCGAAAGTCGATGTCTAGAAACAACACCCATATCGATAGCTAGCTCGGTCCCACGTAACACTCCCACAACTACACCCACGGCTCAGCCTGAAATCCAGAACCCACCAGCGCGTCTCATCGGACCTCAAACCATCAGGCCCAAGCTCAATTGGAGCAAGTCCCGGTCTTACGCAAAAAAGGATTACATGGAAACTTGTGAGCGGTATGTGTTCTATTTGTCAATACTGCTGCGTGCATCGGATTCTTTGGCGCTCTTGGCCTCGGGGTCTGAAGGTCGTGGGCATTATTTTCGACTTCGATTCACACCAGCCAATACACTAACTCATCCCTTTCTTCCAACATAGATCGGGCCATTGCTACACTTCTGGGACCCGTCACGTGAAACCATGATACATATGTGCCAGATAGGACGTCATCGCCCGATAGAATCCAGGAGGCCATTAAATGTAAGCACAGCCATAAATTTTCAAACAGCCAACAAATTTCTGAAACACTAGATCTAGATCCGGACCGGATTCATAGTTATTCCGATATCTACATGTGTAGATATTTTCGTATAGGTGCGTAAAAGTCTGTGACCACATCCCATGCTCATTGTCGCATGAGATATAGTCTCTTGACTCGTCATTAACTATGGGGCTCATATCCTCCCACACACCTACAGACTGTTCTCAAATCTCTTCTTGACCCCGTTGAAAGGCATAGAACTCGATCATGGCGGGTTGATTACGTTCAGTACCCACAGTTGGAGACCTGTACTCACACCACGCAGTACATTGCCGCTTTGCCGATTACGAACGCCGGTTTCTAATCATAAATTTTCTTACAAACGATTTTTTTTGTACTTGGGACGGGATCCACTGTCGCCCTTGACCAGCTCGCCCTCCCCACGTCGTTTCGAAGCAAGCCGTTATCCTTTTTTCATACGCTTAGATGGCTCAACCAGTGAACAACGTTGTATACGAGGAACAAGTCATAGCAGACCATACCTCCGATGGTGGGGATTTACCCCCCAAATCACTCAACCTAATGCCTACAGAAAAACTATTGTCCAGGCTACAAACTGTCCTCAACGATATTCAACGCTACAAGCAGTTGCTCAGATACACAGGCTCCGATGCACAGAAACTGCTTGACTTCTTTCAATCGGTTAGCCTTGGTATTTTGCCACGTTTAGAACTCTGGCACTGACGCACAACATAGTTACTCGACTCGCAGAAACTGGACCAAACGTCCCGACGCAGGGTTACAGTCGCAATACAGAGAATTTCGACAAGTTCTGGCTTATATCCTACATGCTATCAGCTGAAGGGTGTTGTGCAAGATAGCGAACATCCTATAATGGCAGGCGGTTTCGCTGATATCTACCAAGGTACTTTTCAAGCCCAGAAAGTCTGCATTAAGGCAATCCGAATCTATCAAAATACTGATGTAGAGCATCTTCTGAAGGTAAGCATTTAATCTTCAACCCAAAATTCAGAGGACCTGTCTAAGTGTGTCTTATCATAGCAAGTTGCGAAAGAAGCGGTCCTTTGGGGGCAGTTACGTAACCTCAACCTCCTTCCCATCTACGGCGTGTACCGTTTCAGAAACCAAGTGTGCCTCGTTGCACCGTGGATGGAACGTGGTGATATCAATACGTACCTGAAGAATAACCCTCATGCACCACGCCCCCTACTGGCACGTCTCGTCTCTTCCTGATACTTACTGTTATTGTAAAACTCATACATCCTGGTCAGGCTAGCGATGTTGCTCACGGTTTATCGTATCTTCACATGAACGGGATTATCCATGGGGATCTTAAAGGGGTTCGTATCTTGTTCATTTTCTTTCTCCTCACCCCATCCTAAGATCACCTCAACAGCCAAATATCCTAATCGATGATGTGGGAAGAGCCCGCGTCGCTGACTTCGGTATCTCCTCAATCTCTGATCCAGAGATCGTCGCATGGACATCACATTCTTCAGCGTCCTCCAAAGGGGGCTCAATCCGTTGGCAGGCGCCAGAACTCTTTGACATGGAAAACGACGAGTTGGTAAAAAATAGCGAGGCAAGTGATGTATACGCTTGGTCATGTGTCTGCTTTGAGGTAAAGTTGCCCACTGTCGCCTGTCGCTTCACATTCAAACGATTTGGCAGATTTTCACGGGCGATGTTCCGTTTTTTAATGTACCTCGTGACGCTGCCGTCATACATCAGATCAAGCTTGGAGTGAGACCTGCACGCCCACCTGAGTCTAGCCCATCCTGGTTAGTCTGGGGATTGACAGATGGGCTTTGGACGCTCATGGAAGATTGTTGGAAGGCGGACCCACACGCACGGCCAACAATCTCTGAGGCCATCGAAAGGTCGGGAGCAGGATTGGTTTCCGACAATCGAACTGAAGCGGCGGACAGTCGTATTTTGTCTCCAGCGATTTTCCGGCAGGGAATGGCCCAACCGTTGGACGCGACCATACTCACCCTTATAGATAAATTATTAGCAAATTATACGGAAGCTGGGTATGGCTCCACTCCCGACTCGACGGTGGATGACCTATTCATGTCCCCATGCATTCATCCATCGGCACCTACTACGTCTTCCTGTGAACACCGAGAAAGCCCTCCTCAGAAAGCAATGTGGGACAATGCAGATCCGATTGTCAGCCCCACCGATACTTTACGAACTAGAACCTTCATACAAGGATCTGAGCCAGAGGATGCTTCGGTTGACACCTCGATATCTCATACGATGTACTCACTTCACGAAGAGGTTAACGATAGCCAAAATATCGAAACTCCGTCACCTCTCACACTGACATACGACTCGGAATCGCTGTTATCACTGACCCGGACTCCACCTAAACAGGCGGGAACCCGGTCATCTAGCAGCAGTGGATATACGAAAGTTTCTGAGAAGAATGTCAAGCATCGTCTGATATCAAAAGAAATGGAGCCATTTGCCCTAATCCTTCAATCAATCACTTCTAGTATTCATGACGATCACTCTTCGAAGCTCTCAGATACCATCTCCAGAATGCTCAAAGTTGCATCGCAAGTTTGCCCAATGAGAATATTACGGGAAATAACAGATTTGGCGTTAAATGTAACGCTCACGGCCAAAGTATATTGTCAATTTTACTTGCTCGCTTCCCTTTCTGATGTATTTCTCCCCAGAACGTCAAAAGCCACAAATACGCTTTCATAACGCTAGCAGAAGATGCATGCGAGCTTGTGTGCATGATTCTCCTTGATGTATTGATAAACGAAAGCACAGATATTTCCTTCCACAACTCTCTACGTGTTCTCAAGGAGTGCGTATCTTGATGTAACATAATAACTTTTCCGTGTTTTAATTCATGACTTTCTGTATAGTACAATGTCGTCCATGCTTCTCTGGGCAAAGAAGGAGGCTTCCCGCAACATGTTAGAGCGAATATTCAAAAGGGTATCGGACCATGCTATTGATGAGTACCGTGTTCGATTGTTACAGTCCTCAAGTGCCTTTGGGGTCAGTCGCGAATAATGCTAGATGCAAACATCCTAATGAATGCACTGTTTTAGGTGTCTCTTACTCTTTCGATTTACGAGAATTTTACTCGCCGTGTTCAGATTTTAGCGGACCTCCAGACTCACGGAGAAAACTCTCTTCTGGTGCAACAAGGGGACATCGAGAAGCAGCTGGAAATATCAACGTTAGCAGAGCAGGGAACTAACATGGACGAGGTAGTGAACAACAGAACGGCCCACGCGATCTTAGGGCCGAGCCCACTCCAATTCGAGCTGACACCAGATAACAAAATCGACACGACACAAGTGATGTCATCCTATGCGCAGGAGGAGCGAGTGTCACAAATTTATACAGAGCTAATCCCGGAATCCTCATTCGGTTCTCCCCTTTCGGTCCCGTCGCAAGGTGTGGGGTCTCGTTACGTCAGTGGAATCGTCACGTCTGTCGGCGGCAGCCAAAATACACTGTCACCAACGATTATCAATTCCAATACTGGAGATTCCACCACCACCATCACCGTAGAATCGAATAACAATACCTCACTACAGTTTGTCTTTTGATGTGGGTTATCCCCACTCCGCGGTCCTTCGACTGCTATATGCCCCTTCGTACGCTTGTTGGAAATACATATTTTTGGCAACAGTGTTCACATGGTCCGGCCTATTATGTCGACACTTACTCAGAATCGCCTTCTTTACTGAATGAAAGAAACCCAACCAATAGCCGACGTCTCAAACGCGGAACAGGTTCGTTCAAATTTTCTTCACCTTTTACACGTCTCGCATCGAAGCATCAAACTTATTAGATGTACGATCACGAGCTGATACCGAACTCAGCGGCAGTTAGATATCGGCGCTATGGAAGTTAATTCCTGCCAAAACTATGTTACGCACCATTGAGCCTTGTGCACGTGGGACTGAATGCCAAGCCCAAAACTCTAGGCTGCGATTTTACCTCCTGAGTGTGATCGAAATGATTGTCTTGAAGTACCCTGTTCTTAATGATATTAAGGATGATCCTTTGGGACGCAAGAGGCTGTAGGAAGCTTACTTTCGCTATGTATCTCAGACTATGGTTTCAAGCTTTGTCGACAATTCTTATTTGATGGACGCCGCTCCTTAAGATGACCGATGCCTCGGAACTATGTGCATTTGCCCAATATCGGAAGAAGCCCGGTTTGGTAATATTCCTTTCACTACACTGCTAAAAGGTGGTAACATGACCCTGTGCCTGGGAAATTGCACATTTAGGAGATCTTACAGTCACAAGTCCAAACAAAATGGGGTATAGTTCAGGTACCAGGAGCTCCAAAGAGGCGAGGATGTACAAAGAGGCGCTCAGGTAAGCATTGCGTGGCGCCATTAATAAACTTGTTGATCCATATTTTAATCGCAAAGAACGTGGGAAGTTCAACCCCCATGCGCACTCGAACACATGCCTCGGTTTACGACATTCATCCAGACTCGTAGAGGAATTTTTACCACGTAGGAAATGCCTGGAAAGTGCCACTGTCACGCATTGATTAAAGGCGAAGGATGTATAGAGTTTTCGGCTGGTAGGTTTGGGACTGGCGGCTATATCACTTTCGTACTAATATCCAAATGTCGAAGCAGCTGGCTTTCCGCGTGGCAGGCAACTTCCACCTGACATTCAGTCTATACAAATCATCTTGGATACAATCTAGGGATCATGGGTTGCACGAGTATGTTAGCGAAAGACCTGGCCAAATCCGGGAACTGTGACAACTCTCCAATAAGAGCTGATGTGCTTTATACGGATGTGCGCACCCCACGCAATGAGACACCTTCTTCGTATCATACCTGGCACCACCTCTGGGCAGAGGGTATACGCCCACATCGGCGCTAATAAGAAACCGAAAACTTGAATTGCGTCGAATTGGTTCAACTCTACCTACGGAGTGGACCCAATTGATCCACTAGGTGTATAAATCGCGATATGTGGAATTGAATATTCTTGGCTCTTCCAATCTCTTCTCACACCCCACACGCACCTCATGTCGAAACAACCACCTCCACCAAAGTACAGCCGCACCATGACCATTCCTCCCACCTCAGAGGACATTGATAGGACCATGACTGTTATCCGCAACATCGTCGAAGTATGTCAAATCTATCATCTTTGTTTTCACAGTTTTATCATGGGTTCGTTATAGGAAGTAAAAGGTGGTAGTTTACTCACACCCTTCCTGACATTGGAGAGGGCCGCCCGCACGGCAGTCACATTCGCCCAAACTACTAGTGCAACATTCGACTCAAATGAACGATTGTGTAACCTTGCAAAGTCGGAGACATTCTTGTCTGCCAACCGTTCTTCTTGATTTATAACTATTTTCTAGGATTTTACAAGAGATGCAGACATACATGGCAAGCGAGGCATCGAGGCTCAGAGTCATTGGCGAAAAATACAGAACTGATGGTCGTTCCGTGGGACAATTTCACGAGCGCTTGTCACAGTATCACCCACAGTTAGAGGTGGGCCTTTTACCGACAATTCTCCGAATTTTCGTCACATCATGCTCCATTTTTACTTAACAGCCCACCAGTAATACCCTATCAACAACAGGTTCGTCATCTGCGCTCACAGCACCTGATCGTTCATCATCGCTAATATATGGTCAGGCTCTCACATTGGTATGAGCAATGTCAACACTTCTGTTGGGGGTAACAAGACTGTCCGTAACTTCAAATATCACAATGGCCAAAAAGGTAACGCGATTATGCACGTTACTTCTGGTAATGATAACGATAGCTCTATAACCGTACAATTGCCGAGCAACCGCGGTGCGCCACACGCAGTGCTGCTTATTTACTCACCAGGTCGAATTAATTTATCCTTACTAGAGTGTGATTTTGTCATGCGAGATACCAACACATCTGTTGGAGGGTACGACAATAAGACCGCTTTCGTTGTCACAAATGCCAGCGAGAAGGGCGCCAGTACGATGCACAAGTCGTACAGTGGGAACAAAACCGGTGTTGAAATACGGGGAGATCCAGCCGTCACTTATGGTATGTGTGATGGGTGGCTTTAAATGATGGCTTGTAACAATACTGAATATCCTCACCTCCAGTCCATTCAGCGGAATTGAAAAACGTCAATACTTCCGTTGGGGGTATGAATAACAAAGAGGACGTGAACATTCAACACACTGGCAGTCGCAGTGGAACTAACACTACGAATATCCAATCTAACACTGACAATAATACGTCCATCAATATGAGGTCACTGACAGGTGGGTACGCAGTCGTCGTATCTCTCTATCTGATATTGATATCTTGATAGCTTTTCTGGATGCTGTTGATACTTCTGTCGGAGGCCGTGATAATATCATAAACTATGA
>JABCKU010008353.1:0-19100 GCA_018221655.1 Myochromella boudieri
CAAAAAACTGTCCCAATGATTGATTATCTTATTATTTTTATTGAGTAGCCAATTCTTAACCAAATTGCCTAAAAGTTGGACGAGGTTAAAGGCAGGAGGGTATAGTATTATATATAATTTACTTAGGGTCAGAATATAGCAGAGGGATAGGCTATTAATGGAACATTACAAAAGTACAAAACATTGGGACGGTTTTTTGAGCCACTGTAGAATCATAGAACGACCACCTGGGGCATTCATCCCAAAAAGCAATACCAACGGCGGTGCTGGGATCGACAACCCCGACCCATCCTGACCGTTCGACTTAGAATATTGGACCCAGTACATCATGCTTCATAGAAGACCAGGTCTAGACAACACCTTTCCTGGGATACCCATTAATAGGGTGTTCCAGGTATATCACCCAGGTGTCTTTGGATACCTACTGACTCTTGTCTTGGGGCCTGTACCCATCAGAATACCGCTGGGTATTTGCAAGCATTGTGGTTCAACCTCACTTGTACAGTGAGATTGTTGAGTCGTGGATAAGGGATGGTCGTGAACCATTCTTTAGCTCTATCAACGACGTGGATGAGTTTACCATCCACCGTTTCTGTATGGCCCCCGGGGCCCATTCGATCAGGGACATTGATGTCCTTGAACACCTCGTTAGGTCTCGTATTCCAGTAGAGTGGATTGACCACTGCTACGTGTATGGTCTACACTACTAAAATAGCCAATGGGCTCAAGCCCATGGGTCAGTTCTTCGCGATCACTTCATTACCATCGACAATAAACAGATCAATCATCTCCACCACCTCGGACAACCAGACAAACGGATGTGCTGGGGCGGATGGAATCAGCCAACCACTGACGACATCACTTGCCTCCAGACCATCCTTCGCCTGGAAGAAGCATGTCGGGGCTGCTCGAGCCTCAACAGTCAGAACTGGCTACTAATAGGGGAATCCCCCTATTACCTCGCACTACCAAACCGGAGCAATTACTCTGGCATTCCCAGCTATGTTTGGGACACACTCAAGTCGGGGCAACACACAGGTGCCCCAACCAATCCGCCCGCGGCCTTACCCACTTTTTCCGCAGCGACTTCGACCACAGTCGCGGCAGTTCCATTCGGACCTGTCAAAATCAATGTGGATACCGCGGTGGTACCAATGGCAGTACCACCTGAGCTAGCAGCGACATACGCTAGCCCGACCTTGGCAACAAACCTGGTTGTCGGGTCAGAGGATGCTCAGGTGCCCCCTCCAGCACCACCTCTGGATGGCAACGTGACGATGGCAGATTGAATACTGGTTAGGACTACTTCGGTACCCTAATGATACAGAGTGTGACGCTCTCAGAGGGATTACTCCTCCAACCTTATATTAAGGAACTCCACACCTTAATGCTTGAACCGGCTAGGACAGCGTGTCCTAGCCACCCTATTATTCCTTTATACCTTTCGTATAAGATTGTATACAATCTCAAAGAGGGATATGTAACGGATAGGGCCTGCTCTCAAGCAGGCCCTTGTTTGGTTCTGTTGGTCTACACCTTCAGCGTGGGCTATATAACCATAGTATTATAATTAAGTACAAACAAGTCCTTGTAAACACCCTGTACGTAGCAATACCAGATCCTGGTCAAGTTTACAGCAGCGTGACGCAAGGCACCTCAAAACAACTGTAGCGCAAGCGCTACATTTGGAAAGTTGCCGGTGAATTGCATAGCCCAAAGAACATAATTCGAGTATGGTTCCAATGAATTGTGGTTCTTTATCAGAGATCTCTTTAATCGTCGGTTTCAGTTTTGGAATAGATTTCTTTCCATAGATTCTTTGCAGAATTGTAGTCAGTTTTGTACGATATCTCTTTGGATCCATTGTGATTAATCCTGTCTCCCAGTTTATCTCTGGGTTGTACTGTTTAAGCCATGGAAGGCCTAAGATCATGTCCTGCCGTCCAAGGCTAGTGACAAGGTATCAGATATTGGTTTCTTGGAAGATTGGTGTTCATCCAGACATAGTCTGTGATCCATCCATTTTTTGCTTAGAGTGTCATTCACATTGTACACTTTAATGGGGTTTTCCAGTTTCTTTGTTCTAATCCAATTCTTTTGAATGAATTCTTTATCAACAAAGACTCCTCCTGCTCCAGAGTCTATCAATGCTTTGAGGGGAAATATCAGTGGTTCTTTCTCTGTGTTTCACAGAAATGGGTAAATAAATTGATTGCAGTACCATTTCTGCTACTACAATAAGAGAAATTGAAATAGAGGCGGACCTAGACATTGAGGCTAGTCCCCACTTTAAAAACCTTTTTCTTCAAGCATGTTCATCACCTTGTCTTTTCCTTTGGGGTCTAGTTCACCCATCATGGCTTTGATGCGGGCATAGGTGTCCCTGCCTGTCTTGGCAGAAGTGGCATAGGTTTGGGAATTCACCCCTTTCTTGTGTTCGGTGGCACAATGGCTGGGCTGGTGACATTCAAAGCACAATCCTTTCTTCATGTGCTCATCTCTTTCATTCTGGGTGAGACAGTCGATCTCTATGACATTGGGATCACGGGGTACATATCTCGAGTTGTTGCTTGACTTGTTCAAGAAAGATGATTTCTTTCCGTCTCAGTATCAGTTTATGATTGCTTTTCCATGTTGCCATTGGTTGTTGAGGCTAGTAGCTTTGGTGTACCACCCTCTAAGGGTAGTTGGCATCAGGTCTATAGCGTAAACCTTTTCTACAAGCTTTGGCTGTAACCCTTCCATGAGATACTCAAGGAGCAAAGTGTCCTCATGGATGTCAGTCTTTGATGCGATGATTTTGAACTGAGTGATGTATTCGTCTGCAGTTCTGGTCTGTTTGAGAGCCTTGAATTTGGCTCTTGCGTCTCCTGCAACATTGGAGCTATCAAATGCTGCTTTAATTTCTTGGACAAGGGCTGGGAAAGTCCCCCAAGTTTCTGCTGCAAGCAGGTTGGATAGTTTCGTTTCCTTCCAAGGCTCCGCTGTTCCTCCATTCATCTAGGAAAGTATGAAGGCAATCTTCTTCTTGTCTCTGTTGTAAATGTGTTTGTTCATCCCCAAGTATAATGCTACTTCATTGAGGAACTGCTGTGTCTTTGATCTACTTCCGTTGAAGTTGTTGGAAGTCTGAATCTTTATTTCAGGTACTCACCCTCCATTTGTCTGTGTCTGTGGCATGCCAGTCCCTGCTGCATCAGCCATGTTGGTTTCTTCTGTTTCTGGTAAGGCTAAAGTTTTGGGTTTGAGTTTCAGTGTTGGTCCAAAAGTAATAAGTCGCAACAGAGTCGGGGGTCTTGGTCCAAGGATCAGGGAGTGGCGTAGTTCTGTAGGTGGCTCTTTCTCAAGTTCAAGAGGTGGTGCCTTCTTGACTTCTACTTCGGGGTTGTGTTCAGGTGTATGCCTGGTGGTGCAGTCATTGTCTGAATCAGTGTCAGTTGGTGTGTGGAATCGTCCAGAGTGAGACGTGGTGGGTTACAATGCAATGATATGCAAAGTAGGGTTGTATTCAGCTTGACCTTTTGTTAAAACGGGTTTTAACTCAAGTCTAACTTGTCTGATCTATCAAGATTGGGTTTCTGGTTTAAGTCCACAGCTCTGCAAGCTAGTGGAGTTCTGAGCCTCAAGTGTGCACACTTAGAGGTTTGAGATTGGGTTTGAGTTAAGAGACCTGTATTGGTAGCTAAGGTCAAGCTGAAGAGCTTAGACCTACTATAGTACAGTATATATACTAACGACACAGCTAAATAAGTAAAAAAGTATGTACAAGGTGTGTAAAAGGTGTGTTGAACACGATGTAAAGGTGCGTAAAGCACAGTGAAAGGTGTGGATAAATATAATGTACATGAGGAAAGGGTGTGGTCCATCAGTGTCCAATGACAATAACTGTATGAGTAAAGAAGAAAAGGTAAACATAGTAAAAATGTAACACACAGTGCCTCAAAAAAATATTGTAACAGATAGGGCCTGCTTGATAGCAGGCCCTTGTTTGGTTCTGTTGGTCTACGCCTTTGGCGTGGGCTATATAAACATAGTATTATAATTAAGTACAAACAAGTCCTTGTAAACACCCTGTACATAGCAATACCAGATCCTGGTCAAGTTTACGGCAGCGTGACGCAAGGCACCTCAAAACCACCGTAGCGCACGCGCTACAAATATACACCACTGGTATAGTGGAGGTTGTAATGCAAGTATTTTTGTGGCCTCATACATATTAGAGATATGAATGAGTTTCACATGTAGAGGTAGCTTACAGACAAAACTATTGTTAAATTCAAAGAAAATTCTAATCAAAACACAGAAAATTGTAAACTGTTGCATGACTGGGCCCTCTGGGCCCGAGTCCCTTTTTTGATTTTTTTTTCAGATTTTCAGATCCCGTCCCAGACATGGCACCAGAGCCAGGGCTTCAGTCATCAAATCCATACATAAGATTTTAGCACTGAATCAATATGATTTATGATTGTTTTGGTGAGATATAGAGGGTTTTTCTTTAAAAAAAATCAAAAATTATCAAAGTGCAACCAATTTTGAGCCCGGTGATGAGCACTCTACCCAACTAGGTGTGTAATCACACTTATATTCTTTCCTATTATATCCTTCCCTGCATGTTATTCTCCGCACCACTTAATACTACTTCCCGCTACCATTCTTTACTATAGAGTTTTTCTGACTTTTCTCATTATTTCGTCTAACTACCCTTCCCTGCTTGCGGCAAAGCTCCTGGCATGTTCTTTACCACACTTTTCACTTATTTCAAATACCTTTTCCCATCACATCACCCATTCACCATGGACCACAGTCCTTACTGATACCCAACACAAACCCCTATTTCACCTCCCATGGTTTCTCCTCTATTTCTCCTTCACCTACTCACCATTGGCAACAGTGCCTGGGGGACCTTTTGGTTTCTCCGCAGGACTGACCATATCCCCTCATTTATCCCCTTTTATTTCTTGCAATTCATATATTATCTTGCATAGACACGTAGGATACAAGTTTCGGCTTAGCGCAATACACCCCACTCCATTGAACAGATTTCAAACTTGTCCGCACCATAAACATCCTCGTAACTGTAACCACATCGCACTTGTACTCGCCGCTCGTAACCGCATTGTAACTTGTACTCGCCCTTGTAAAATTTGTACTCGCTCCCCGCAAACTCACTCCCCGCTCACCTGTATACTCGACTTACCTGCTTCTCCCTCAAATCTCTCAAAGTCCTCTTCCCTGCGCACTTCCCCACTCAAACTCGGAAACTCAATATACCTGCCCACAAAGGCTTTCACTGACTATCCGGGTCGTGTTAAGTCCTCATTTCAATCAATTTTAAACCCAACCCTTTTCTCCCTTGCCTATCTTTGTTGAAGATAGTTTTATTTGGTACCACTCCTTGCACACTTACAGCGTTATTTCTTTGGTTTTTGTTTTGGGTCACGGCCCATTAGACCGGAGTAGGCGTCATCACTGGTTCCCACCTCATTATGATTCGTTACACGCCTGCCTGGCCATAATGCAAGGAAATTTTCTGCTGCATGCATCCCTTTTCTGTGCACCCATGATAGGTTCCTGCTTAACATTGCCAGTTTAGATTCTGAAGAATTGCAGCCTGAGAATTATGCAATGAGTGCCCAAATCTATTTATAATTGACAGTATATTTCCTCATACCTTATTTCATTCTACAATTTCTGGTCGATGGCTTACACCTCATTGATTTACATTTTCTACATGCTTGGTTGCACATCATGTTGGCATTAAGTGCCCACGTACAATAAAACATTGGGAAAACCCCCATAAAATTCACTTATAAGTACTGTAGACTTTACAGGGCTTTTTTCTTCCTACACAATTGAGTGTAATTATGCAGGCATGATTATATAGTAGTACTGCATTGTGTAGCTGAATATCCCCCATAGGCCCGGCAACTCGGGACGTGCATCAAAAGCGGCCTGATTTGGTCACTAAATGTTGGCAATTAGTGCCCATATATAGTCACTAATTCGCCTCCAGGCACTGCACCAGAGCCTTAAATTTACACAAACACCTTCCATGTTCCTTCAGTTTGGGCGACACATTCAACGAGGGGCGATTTCTATCCATCATTTAAACAGCGGCCAAACTAAAACCCATCGTTTTGTACACGCTTGCAACCTTCTTGAAGAATTAACTCATCGTGGCTTTATTCATAATATTACACGGTGCGGCTTACCTCGCCATCTCATAAAACAATACGATCTGAGTAGTCCAGTTAAGACCAGAAATCCTCAGCGATGTACTGGAGAACAAGCGCCAAGCGGTATACGTAGGCATTGACCCAACAGCCGCGTCACTTCACATTGGTCATCTTATTCCTTTGATGTGTTTGCTACACTTCGGGCTTAGAGGCCACAAAGTTATCCCCCTCGTGAGACTATATTCAACTTCCGTATATCATCCAGACGACTACATCATTCTCAGATAGGTGGTGCGACCGGTCGAGTAGGTGATCCCTCTGGGAGGCTTACTGAGCGGCAACCTACAGATATTAAGCAGGTCGCGAGCAACGTCGAGAGCCTCACAAAATGTGTTAAATTATTCTTCCACCGTGCCTTCCACTACGCACGTACCCGTGGGTTATCCAACGAACCGGGCATTGAATCTGTTGTAGCAAGTAACCTTCAGTGGCACGGAAACGTGAACCTGCTCGACTTCTTGCAGACGGTTGGAATTCATACGCGTGTGAGCACCATGTTGAACCGGGAAAGGTACAGATCTACTTTAAAACCACAGCCTCATTAATTAATATTTAAACTTCTACAGCGTTCACGCTCGCCTGACCTCTCAACGTGGTCTTTCTTTCACGGAGTTTACCTACCAACTGCTACAGGCATACGACTTCTACCATCTTCATAAAAATTTCGGTTGCACTATACAAATTGGTGGATCAGATCAGTGGGGGAATATCCTTGCCGGCATTGAACTCATTGGGCGTTTGGATCCTTCCGCCTCTGATGTTGCAATCGGTGTCTTCGGCCTTACAACCCCTCTTCTAACAACCACGTCGGGTGAAAAAATTGGAAAGAGTGCGGGGAACGCAGTATGGTTGGACTCAAACTTGACTAGTGTTTTTGATTTTTACCAGGTGTGTAGTTAAGTTTCAGTGACATTGTGGGCATGACCTGATACACCCCTTAGTATTTTATCAGAGTAGAGGACGCAGACGTCGAGAAGTACTTGAATACGTTCACGCTGCTCCAATACTCTGAAATTGATGCTGTGATGATGGTACATAGAGTGAGTAGAGAATACGTAGAATATTCCCATTCTCTTATCCAGGCTGAACAGGAGCAACCGGAAAATCGGATAGCCCAACGACGCCTGGCGTCAGAAGTTACTGAAATGGTCCACATGAGTATATTCTGTCTTACTCGTGCATGCATACGCGATCTTACACCACTCAGGCTCAGGACTTGAACGCGCGCGAACGCTGACCACACTCTTGTTTGAGTCAAGATATGACGGGCTTACAGCTAACCAGATAATTTCTGCCTTTGAAGGTGACCCGAGGTTGATAGTGATAGATCAAGGAGAATTGTTAGATTCTTCTGTGACCAAGCTGGCAGCGAGATACGGTCTCGTCCCTTCAGCATGTGCGTACCACTCGGGTGTTCGATTCTCTGTCCTGAAGTTTTATAAGCGGCCGCTCGAAATCTGGTACAAGGTCGCGGACTTTACATTAATAATATCACAGTTCCAGAAGTGCACCACAAGATACCTATATCGGAGCTCATTGGCAACCAAGTGGCTATTCTGCGTGCAGGTAAAGACAAACTCCTAATTTTAGCGGGCAGCAAAAAGGCATCCACAATAACTCCTTGAGTTTACTCGTCTTTCCAAGCCACTAGCGTCACAGATCTGATAACAAGTATGTATTACTACATAATTATCCCATTTGAAGTTGAGTAAGTGCTTTCGGCATGATCATGGCATTGAACTTCGAGAAATTGGACCCAAATAATTGGTTTTGGTTGGATAACATTACACTGATTGGGCACGCCCAGTCTTAACTAGCTTTTTATGGCAGGACTAGGGCAGCGATTTTCTAATGTGAAATTCAGTGCCTTTGGTAAAACATGAACGTGCTTACAAAAGTGGGTATAATTTCTGGGCGGTTGACTGTCAAATACCACGCTATAGCATAAATTTTTGGAATGAAAAATATGGCTTGTTCTTTACGAACTCAATGCTCAGCGCTCAGCTTTGAGCAGGCCCATACAGGCGTAACCCCTCGTAACATACAATGCAGCTCTGGTTGTTAGTTACCTATATGGTTTGTAACGCACCACTATTCATTTACACCATACAGTTGGCTATGGTATATGCATTTGATCCAAGCCCCAGTAGATTCCGGCCAACCTTCGTAGCAAAGGTACAGTAAGACCGCCGCACTTTCCAACCAGGCTGGCTTGCTCAGGTTCCCTTTGGATAAGATTACAAATGAAAAGTTAGCTATATAATAAGGTTCAGTGTACAACAGATTCTATTTTCCAAGGGTATCAATCAACACGAATGGCTGTGTAAAGTCTTTGAACAGCCCAATAGGATGCAAGAAATCCGATGGTTCCTGAATGAATGAAACTAAGTCAAACCATCAAATTCTCAAGGTTCATCCACCATACCTGTGGCCAGAAAATCGACCAGCGTGAGGAGAATAAGGTATCCAAGATAAATGACACGCCCTGAGAGCGAATCTAAAGAGAGACGGGTTGCCCAATAGAAAAGACCATATCCAAACACCCAAAAAGCACTTCCACCTCCTGTCAAGAAAGCTCGCCAATGCCACCTTAAAATAATTTGGTCACTTTTGACCGTTGTTGAGAATGATTTGTACAAACCTATGTTCTTCAGCACATAATATGAAATATGTGAACAGAATGGCAACGGTTGCAGTAGTGAGAGTAACAACACCCGCTGTTAGGGCTAAAAAACCGAACGCATAATACGCACGGGATGCAAAAAGACTCGTTAGAACGTAGTATAGTTCTATGAACGCGGCACCTGGTGACATATTAGATACATGACCTAAAAGAGTTTGAAAGTAAAGAGCCACACCGAAGGGCAGCATGCCACCTAGCGCCGCTGCCGGCTGATACAGTTAAACTTCCTCTATTCAGTAATGCATAAAATTAATGAAGTTACCCATGGGCGGAGGTATGGAGGTCCTGGGGGGATTTGACGAGGAATTGCATTAACGCGCACAGGGGGATCAACACCCTGATGTGAAGGTGAAAGAATGCAAAAACATGAATTCGGCCAAGGCTTACTCCTTTTCTTGACCCGAAGTAGGACCCGATGGCTGACAACGGAGCAGAGATCCCGAACCACAATAATACAATCAAAACCATTGTTCCTGTAAAAAAAAATGGGCAAGGCTGCTTACGCACAGAGATGGCCTACCTACCGAATGGAACGGCGCCAGATGAACCAGCTATAAGAAGGCACAAGTTAAGAATAAAAAATATAAGGAAAACCGCCCTGATAGTGTAAGGTGCTTTCAGACGAGAATAGAACGCCAAAGTCACAGCTTACGAGGGGAGAATAGTGGCAGTAAGAAATGAGTTCTTCTTGCGGTTGGTGCCGCCTAAAGAGGCATAAACTCGGCTTGAAATGTATCCGCCTATCCTGCACGAGAGTCAGGCTGGATACCATGTGAGGGACATGAACATACCCCCCAAAGAGTGACCAGCACACCATCATGACAGTTGCGAGTGATCCCCGGTTTGATGGTGAAAGAAAGCCCAGAAGTGCAAATACTTTAAGTGGGTGTTAACTCCCGCAGTAACAAAATATCACCAACTAACCAAGTGTTACACCAACCATGACACACAGCTGGGCACCATTCCCAACCATGACTGACAGTACCATGGGACTCTGGGGTGTGCGAAATACTTCACCATGAATGAGTTTCCAGCCCCAATCCTCTTGTACATCTTCCTATGAATTATATCAGTTACACCCATCGCGAGATAGAAACCAGCACAAGTTACGGAAAGGTCAATGGCATTATATCGAGAGATCTAAGTAAGGCCGTCAATAAGGAGTTTCGATGAACCAAAGCATCACTTACATCACGAGAAACACTGCGAACGAGGACCATTGATACCATTATGCAAAGAAACACGACAATTACGATTGAGTTGACGAGGCTGAACCAGTGAATACGAGGATCCAAAATATGAAGATAACTGTCCCAGCGGGTCGCCTAGTAATGTAACTAGGCAATGAACCTGGTAGCCATTGGCAGAGCCCAGAAAACGCACCCAAGACGTATCTGATTCCTGCCATGACAGTCAGTCCATCCAGACACGACACAATGTTCCCGCCATGAAACAACATACGTTCCAGGTCACACGGTAACTGTAACGAATGGTTTGGTTGCTATATTCACCCAAAACCAGAGGTTTGGCGGGTTCGTGGCTACACGTCGCGCTCTCGGTTTGCGAACCGCCAATGCTACAATAGCCCTACGTCAATAAGGTAATGCTACAGGATAAAAGTGGATAACCTAGATGACCAGACAAGAACTCCGACAATGCGGAAGGTGCCCGACGTCGACCTGTGATAACTGTACATGGTGATATCAAACAATCTCATGTGTTGAGCGGTAATTGCAT
Source organism: Myochromella boudieri (assembly GCA_018221655.1). Taxonomy (NCBI): domain Eukaryota; kingdom Fungi; phylum Basidiomycota; class Agaricomycetes; order Agaricales; family Lyophyllaceae; genus Myochromella; species Myochromella boudieri. The sequence goes on from JABCKU010008353.1 coordinate 10,657, forward strand.
ACCGAAACATTATGTCATAATGGTTATTGAGGCTGGGAGGTTGTTGAGATTCTGCATTGTAATGACCAAGGTCGAACCCTTGGTCATAGAACACTTCTTGATTCCGAGTGTCAATCTTCATTGTCGCTGCTGGCAGTCCATCAACGAGCCAGTTAAGTTCATAGTCCTCTTTGATACGGTCATTGATAAATTTCGCATCTTCGTTCGTAACGTTATGGACTGTGCAGAGTGTTCGGCAAATTTTATTGTTATCCAGCATTTTGATCTGAGGAATCAATGATGAAAGATATATAGATACATAATAGCCCGTACGTACGTTATACGGCGAGTTGAATATTCTATCGCCAAAGAGAATGGATCCCAGTGATTCAGGCTGCTTCACTGGTCCACCGTCTGGTTCGCAAAATCGGAATCTGGGGTTATAGTAATCGTCTATGTAATATTGTTAAAGGCTCATTGTAAGGTAGGAAATGAGTGGACTTACAGTTGATCATCGATTTCTGAAGTGTGAGTAAGTCATAAGTCATACTTCAGGCAGGGTATACACAAACCAGCTTGTCATCGTCTCCGTTCAGGAGCTTCGGAGTCAGCGCGTTCACGAAAAGCACGACCTGTTCTCCAAGGGCATAGTCATGCGGAGCGGCACCTGGGAGATAGAAACCATATGCAGACGGCACATACCACAACGCCGAGGCCAGCAGGACCAGGCGCATAGCAGTAAAAAGAAAAGGAGTTGAAGGAATGCTGCCAATGAAGGTTGAATGAAGGCCGCTGACAGCCTCCCGAAAGAAAGCTGTCGAACAACAGTAGCAAATAAAATTTACAGCATTTGGCGTGGTAAGCATGGTAGATGATAGACGACGATTATACACTTCTAAGTATTTTTTAGTAACGTACCCTGGCTACGCGGCACCTATTTCGCAGTCGCGCGATGGAGTTCGAAGTTCTAGCAAAATGTCATACTACGAGGGCCAGAGTGTCACGAATGAAGCTTGCCCGTACGTTCTTATATATTAACCTTCTGCCTTACCTACTCAGTGTCCTTTATCAGATGGTGTTACGATGTTGCCCACCTTCATGCCTGTTGCAACACAAGCTGCCATTAAAGGTTTGACACCAGAGCAGGTAGAATCTCTTGGGGTCAGTCTTATCCTGAACAATACCTATCATCTGAACATGCGTCCTGGCCTTGAAATTTTAACGACAGCTGGTGGTGCCCACAAGTTCCAAGGATGGAAACGAAATCTCCTCACTGTATGTAATTCAGCACAATTCTAAAACCGGCTTATATCCGGAGAACTGTAGGACAGTGGGGGGTTTCAGCTTGTGTCACTCAGTAAATTCACCACGATCACAGAAGAGGGTGCCTTGTTTGAGAGTCCATTCACTGGTGATCCCACAATGTTAACAGCAAGTCTATTTGATCACTTTTTCATAGTTTGCAATGAACTAATCCGACCAGCCCGAGGAGAGTATATCTATCCAGCACACGATTGGGGCAGATATCATCATGCAACTCGATGATGTAGGTGAGTTATGTTAGCTAGAGTCGTCGTACTTGCCTCACTAGTGTCTCAGTCTCGAGTCTGACCACCGGCCCTCGCGTTTGCGAAGCAATGGAACGATCTGTTAGGTGGCTGGATAGATGCATCGCACATCATAACCACTCTGGAAAGAAGAACATCCAGAACCTTTTCGCTATAATCCAAGGGGGTCTTGATCCTGAATTAAGGGAACAATGTTTGGATGAAATGATCAAACGCAAAGATGGGGTTGCTGGATTCGCCATTGGTGGTCTGAGTGGCGGGGAAGAAAAAGGTCGGTACATTGCAAAACTGAACTTATAGTGACCTTGGTAATCTTATTATATGGCAGATATTTTCTGGCGCATGTAAGTCGGTAAGGGTGCTTACTTGAATTGCATTAACAGTACTAGAATCAAACAGTGCGCAGGAAAGTTACCTGAAGATCGTACGCACCCAGAGTGCCACTTTTACCTTCCGGTATTCACAAAGTAATCCAGGGCCGCGTTATTCAATGGGAATTGGATTTGCCGATGGTCGGTGTCCTTGAAATTTCTTCCTTTTTTGATATCTGATATGACGCAGATCTCTTGGTCTGTGTAGCACTGGGAGTTGACATGGTGTCAAGGTTTCCGTCCTCAGCGTGCTGTTTCCTGCTAATATACTTTCAAAGGCTGACTGCGTTTTTCCCACTCGAACGGCCAGATTTGGGGTTGCACTGACCCCTCGTGGGCCACTTAATCTCAGTGCGTCATTTTTGTTCTTTACTGGTAAAAATGATTTATGAAATTACTGAAAGGACTAAGCACGCATGCGAAAGATTTGAGGCCTATAGATGTAAACTGCCCCTGTCCTACCTGCAAGGATGGTACCTCGCGCGCAATCTTACACCACACCATAACACATGAAACTGCAGCTGCACATGGTACTTGTTCACATTCTTTCCTATGATCCCAACTGAATCACAATCTCCCTATATACAGCCCTCACTTTGCATAATATAACATTTCAAGCGCAAGTCATGGGGCGGGCAAGGTCCGCGATTTTGAATGGAACATTTCCTGATTACTTGCGATATTTCTTTGCTGAATACTTTTGTAACACCGGCTATCCTGAGTGGTGCGTAAACGCCCTCCGAAGCGTGGGTGTTGATTTACTCGAGAACAACGACGTTAAAGTCGTACCAGGGCAAGGAGTGAGATGGGAGTATGCAGATACACTTTAAAGACTCCAATGGCCCCACTTCCTTTTATGATTTGGCACTTCAATAAAATGTGACAAGACGTGCCATCGCTTCGCTCCGGCGATTACCATCTCCCGCCAAAGTGTTTTGCGATGAGCTTTAAGCCTAAGTTGAATATTATGAAGACTGTTTTATGTGCCCTCTTTGTCAATGGTGGACGCGTGTGCAGATGAGGCAATGGGCAAAACAGAGCAAGCAAGCATACACGAAAGCTGGTCATCTCTTTAATAATAAGAGTAATATCATTGCAATCACCGTCGACCCCGCTTTTTCCCACCACTGCGACTTGGCCTGGCGTTCTTTGCCTTTTTGTTTTCCATGATCTTCCTATTTTTCCTGATCTGTTCACTTGTCTTGAGCTCGGTTTTGACTTTGCCCATCGGCTTTGCCCCATATCGTCCTCCAGTCTTGTGGGTTTTGCTGGACTGCGGCCCAGCCAAAAGTTTTGTGTCTTCGTTGGCATTTTCTTGCACTCGTTTGGATTGCCGCACCTTCCTTTCATAGCTTACGTGAAGCTTGTCTAACGGTTTGGCTGAAACCACAGCAGTGTGTCGGAATCTGTGGCTGCCTGGGCCACCTGATTGCCGACCTGGTCCTTCGTGCTCTGCCTCGCCAACCTTGGGTAGAGTTGTTCTTGTTTTCGCCTTCCATTCGTCGAAACGGCCACTGCGATATGTTGACGGTAGCTTTGTGCCACTTTCTGTCGTAATGAGCTTGACATTGTCAGCTCCAGTACCGTCACCCTTTGTAAACTTTTTCTTTTTCTTGTCCCACTTTAATTGGCGCTTCTGACGACCAGCGACGACGTCGTCACCAGTGAGGTCAAATGTGGCATTCCGTACTTGTTGAGCGAAAGTGGCACCATCATCAAGAGAATATCTGAGATTCTGGATTTAGTGGTGAAGAAATCCAGATCGATTTGACATACCCTTTCTCTGTCGCCGCTTCTTTTTGGTAATGTGACATGTAGAATTCTGCATCACGATATCCTCGCTTCTGAGAGTGTGAATCAAATACAGCCTAGTAAAGAATGTTACTTGATGCCTCAAAAATGTGCTGCCAGATACACACCACAATTTCATCTTCGTCCGCCATCTGGATATCCTGGCCAGTCGGGACAGAGTTGTCTTGTTCATCCTGGCCCTCCGTAGATGTCAAAGCGAGGGCACGTTGAGCGGACCGGCTCAGGGCCTTTCTTCGTGCTTTCATGAGAGCGGCTGTTGTCGCGTTTCCCTTCGTCCCGATCTCAAACACAGTCTCCGACGGTTTAAAAGAGGCAACAGTATGAAGGAGAGATTTCCTCGCTTCCTCTTCCGTTTTCCTCCTATGAGCATCTATACCCCTCAAAAGCACGGGGTGGATAGCGATGTTTGCGTTTGTGAGTAGCCATTCAGGATTCTTAATCATTTCCTTTGCTCGTTTATAGCTCGGAGGGCTGGCTTTACCTTTACTCCTTTCGTACAAAGAGTGTCCTCTTGTCATGACATTTCTCAAGGTCGGAAGCGAATGGTGAGTATCTTCGAGCGCCTGGATATACTCAATGTCTTCATCGATTCTAGCACGATCAAACGATCCAATGATAAGTGAGTCAATGTAGGCTCGGTCGCTATCGTCAATGACATCAGTCTTCAGTGGCCTGCCCAGGAATAGTTGTAGGTCCAGGAGGTAGGGTAATTCAGTGTTGGTTACGAAGGACCACGCCCATCCATGCCGCCCTGCTCGAGCTGTGCGCCCAATGCGATGAACGAAGACCCTTGCCCCTTGAGGAAAATCGTAATTGACCACATTCTCTAGGACTGGAATATCGATACCACGCGCTGCAACGTCTGTCACAACAAGGATAGACGTAAGGCCCCGACGAAATTGATCCATCTGGTATTTTCGAGCAGATTGGTCGAGTGAGCCGTAAATGTAGGACACTGTATACCCTGCAGCGATTAATAGATTCGCTACGAACTCGACGTGGTGTTTTGTAGCCACGAAGACGAGTGTCTGGTGAGGTGCGGTGAAGTTCTCCTGATGTTTGGATTTATCTTTGCGCTGGGTATCTATGCGCTCATTATCTCCATCAATACGAATTTGCCCAGAGGGGACTTTGATAACATCACGGAGGAGAGAAAGCAGACATGCTTCTTTCTCCGTTTGTTTGATCAAGAAGAATGCCATCCTAAGGTCAGGGCTAATCTTACTTTCAGCATCCAAACGCACAAGTTTAGGCTCGCGTAATCCGGCTTTCGCAAATTCAACAAGAGATTTCGGCAAAGTTGCGGAGAATAACAAAGTTTGTCTGTTCGGAGGGAGTCGATGGATGATCTCCGTAAGAGCAGTTTCAAACCCCATCTCGAAGAGACGATCGGCCTCGTCGAATACGACATATTGGACTGATTTGAGCTCCAAGTTCATTTCTACGGCTAAATGAAGCAGGCGACCTGGGGTCGCAATGATTCTAGATGTCATGATTCATAGTAGGACGGGACACATTAAGCGAATCAACTCACATGTCTGGATTGTTCGCGATCATCTCAAACTGTTCGTCGAGGCCTTCGCCACCAACTATAAGGCCCCACCTCAAGCTCTGGCCTTTGGCAGGCTCTCCCCCGTTTCTGTCTCCTGCATGCTCTCCGGCCCCCGAGTGCCAACTACGTGCCAACTCTTTCCCAACCCTAAGAATTTGGAGTGCTAACTCTCTCGTCGGAATCAGAATCAAGGCTCTTGCACCAAATATCGTTGCATGTCGACCGCCGAGTCTCTGGACGAGAGGAATCATATACGCAAGCGATTTACCGGAGCCTGTGCGCGCCATGCCGACAAGATCTTTGGGCGGGTTTGCAAGTAAAGCAGGTATCGAGAGGCGTTGTATGGGCGTTGGGATACGATATCCTTGAATGGTCAGGGATCGAAGTATGGATGGATGCAGACCTACATCGGCATGAGTTGGTGCTAACGATTGAGAGAACATAACAAAACTGTACCCATACTCTGAAAGCTTCCTCCACCTAATTCACCCTTCACAAGTTTACCTTTTCCTTTGACCTTCTTTACAAGCTCAGTTCCATTTTTCACATTTCGTTTTGCCATACTGTCTTGCAGGAAGTCGTTGAAGTCGTTGTCGTCATTCTGAGAGTTTTCTGTGAATTTCAATTTTTTGCCGGAGAGCGCGGTGGAAATGTCCACATCATCGTCGGACGGGAGCTGCTCGTGATGCGATGATTTCGAGGGGAAATTTCCAAGATGGTCTGGCCGTTTACGCTTCAGAGCAGCCATATTTATGATCACGGTAGATATTGGAGTTTTGGAGACTGCCCGAAGTCATCCTAGAACATTCTGTCCGGCAGAATCCGTTCATATTAGATTTGGATATGCCGAATAGCACTCCGCTCGGCATATTGAGCTTAGCGTACTCACTCTGTGTCCCTTTGCTTACAAGGGTTACTTGCTTGCTCAAAATGAAGCCACTTTTGATTAAATCGGTGATGGCCGTGTTTTTCCCACAACGTGTAGCCTGTTGCTCGTTCATTCAATTATGGTGAGTGCCCGCTATTTTCCTGTCCGCTATTTTTCTGTCCACACCAAAGCTGTAGCCTGTTGCTCGTTCATTCATTATGGTGAGTGCCCGTTATTTCCTTCCACAAACAAAAACCGAACGTTGCTAAGTGTACAAGTCTTTCTAGGCTAAGGTGCAATAGGGTCTTTTATTACTTTCAAATACCACTGTTTCGTAGCTGTGTCCAACTGTGTGGCCAAACCTTGATGGGTAAGCAAGGGTTTTGTCGACAGAGTTGACACTTCCTCTATAGAGTACAGTAACTCCATATTTAGCCGCCTACACCATTCTACGAAAAACCAGCCAAGTCGTAACACAATCTATTACAAACCACACAGGAGAATACAGCTATATCAATAGCAGTCTTATATCGTATGGATGTAGTTTATAGTGTCCTTGACTGTGCCAACTGTGTTGAATTCACTGGAAAGAAGCTAGGCTAACAACTGGTTACTGAACAGCACCTTTATTAGGTTACAGAAACCCTAACCAGGTTTGAGACAAATAAGGAAAGTAAGCCTGACCTGGTTAAGCCCAACCAGTTGCTGAACAGGGCCTTAGTGCTTAGTGGCTACCCTGAAAAAAGTTTGTGTTCACTGTGATCCATCATTAAGATTACATAATAAAAGCCGGCAATTGCCGGGCAGGTCATCAAAAGTATACTAATATAGTCCATTTGGTGAACGGGATTCTCGCAACTCAGCAAGGAACAAAAAACTTTCCGTTGTGCTGAAAATACCTAGAAATTGTACAGTGTAGGACACTCAAAATAGACCTCTTGGCACCCCAAAATTTGGAACACTATCTCCTGTCACAAAAATGCTTATTTTTCTCCCAAACTCTCGGAATGAACTCAGATGTGGGTCAGCTTTCGACCCATCTGAACATCATTGCTATATTTTGAGTTTGAAAAAATAATCAAACCTGAAAGTAGACTTAGGACCCTGAACTTCCCCATTTGGAATGTCTTATCCAATATCTTATCTCATCTAACCCTAAATCAAGGTCTGGATGTTAGGCAAGCCATGGCATGACACAATTCAAACATTCATTTATCAATGTATTGCTCATTAATAATGTTTACAAGTCTGGTCATGTAGGACCACAAATGACTGATTACTGACCGGACCATGACCAATGGTGACCAGACTTCGGGCTCCGGGACCATGGAAAAAGACTGGTCATCAGTCCGGGCTTTTTGGATCTGAGAATTCGCCATGACCAAAAAAGACCGGTCGTGACCGGTCATGAACCAGTCACTGTACCAACCCCTGGTAGGCCAAAATAGAGCTCATTTGGGGCTAGAATCCGATCCACTTTTCTTAGAAATTGGGTCAGAATTGACCAAGTTATTAATAAAACAATCCGGTGTCTATTTTTAGCATCTTGAAAGTGTTAGCAATTGTATTTTGGGTACAACTCACTCAGATCAGATTGGATGACTACGATTATGTGACCGATTTGGTAGCCCCGATACTTACGTTCATTATGGCACCACACGTGACTCGACGTATTTGGTAATTGAGTCAATATTACCATAAACGGACATGACTGGTCCTGACCAGTCTTTTGAATGGAAGTAACTGATGGTGACCAGTCACCATCAGTCCAGGTCCGGGCTTAGTGATTCTGGACATTAAAATGGCCGGTCCGGGATCGGGCTTGGCGCCTCAGAGCAAAAAAACTGACCCGGACCGGACTTCAAATCGCTATTGAGGATGCGCCAATAGATTCCAAGTTGAGCATCAATCTTGGGAACAGTCAGCTGATGCAGTTCCTGGCTTCGAGTAACAAGCTTGAGCTTTGAGAGAGTCTCCATAAGGATTTGAAGAGCCTCTGTGTTAGGGCAACACTATCACAGACAAAGCCACCCAACAAGAAGAGGAAGTATGAGAGAGAGAGGAGAGAGATGAGGGAGAGAGGAGAGACTATGGCACAATGATTCTAGAAGAATCCAAATGATAGTGAAAATCCTAAGAGATTGAAGCTAGGAAATCACTACTGTACATGAGGTTTATATACTACTGGCTACCTGCAATATGACTAAGCAATGATACTATCTGAGTAAGCAAATGTATAGTCTGAATAAGCATATGACTAATGCCAAGAGTAATCTGAGTAATAATGACATCAT
>JABCKU010008355.1:0-18871 GCA_018221655.1 Myochromella boudieri
TTATCAGAGCTGTGTCTTTTCTTGCGTTCGGTTCCGAGAATCCAAATTGTATTGCACATAGGTGGGCTTACATCACCTACCTAAACAACAAGGTGCAGTTGAGATTGATATACTTGGAGTTCTCCTTTTCTTGCTAAAGAGTGCCACAGTCCAATAAATGATGACAGTCATGAACACCTTGACGCAGATGATCATGCATTCCAGTCAAATTATGAAAGCACTGCCACTGTACAATGTCCTTCGATATAAATGGTGCAGCTCTTGAGTCAGTGAACTGTACCATACTCAATATCAATCCCCAATGACTCCCCCAGAGCGTGTATTTTTCCAACATGCTGGGGTGATACTAAGTCAAAATCTTGTAGGCATGGTGCTTGCCACTCTCTCTTTAGGTATGGCAATCTTTCATCAGCTGTGTGATTTCTTTAAAATATCTTTGCAGGCATTGCAACTGGGCTCTTCATCACTTGGTCTTATCTAACCCTGTGAGTTCTCCAAAATCCACCAGAGATCCCATTCATATTTGGCACTGTAGAGCACAATGGGTTGGCACACCACAAAGAAAGATCATGGTTGCAACACTGGTGGTAACCTACCTGTGCCATGTTGCTGAAACTTTCGGTCGTGTTTCACTCCTGGAAGGTCAAATCAGAGGGGTTTTGATTAGCCATGCTTCAGGGGGAACAATAAATCAAGCAACAGTGCCTTATTTCTTTCTGAATCTATGGGCTGAACAGATGCGGGTATGAGTATTAATGTCAGACACCATTGGTAAATTACTGAGATAAAAACAACATAGTTAATCATCAATGACTGCATTGTGGTCTGGCGAGCATGGACCCTCTACCCTGACCAGAAGTGGGCCAGGCTTGGACCATGTTTCCTAGTCATTGTAACCGTTGGTGTGTTTATTCATATTTCTACAAAACTACATAGCTATTTTCTCATATTGTGTAGGGCTGTCTCTACCAGACTTGATTCTCAATCCTGCCACACAAATAAGCAATTCTTTTGCTGTGACATTACCAAAAATCCTTGATCGCACAGCAGTGTGTTTATCATTTATTACAAACTTAGTTGCCACTCTTCTGGTTCTTCATAAACTTAGGTATGATATACTTTTATCACCTTTGCATTGCTGAGCCATCTTCCAGAGGCCAATACTTCAGGCAAAGAAGACAAATGACACGTGGACAGCAGATACTACAGGTTCTTGTGGGATCTGGTTTTGTATTTTGTACTCTTCAGGTTTGTATTTTCTCTTGTATTTTACCATTTCAGTATTCATGCAGTGATTTCCATTGCAGGCCATAGTGGTTGCTGTCCAATTTGTACCTAGACAATCAGCTGTCTCTACAATTGCTGCGCTAGTCTTTGTGGCCTGTTTCCAGAGTTCTACAGTATGTAAACCATCATCATATTGTCTGATTCACTCTGACATTTTGATCAACCAGCCTTTATTTCCCTTTGTGGTCCTTCTCATCATTCATCATGATGAGAGCCTCCAATCCAGTTTTGATTCAGCCCTTTTGCGGGATGTTGTTCCTAGGCCTGACATCGAACATGCACTGGATGGTTCCACCACAGAACCCCTGGCAGTGCCAAAAAATCCGGAAACAGGCACTTCAGCAGGCATGGTTGCTGATGTCCACCAGGACCCAATGCCAGTGGCTGGCCCATCACACTTATAGGGTGTGCCATTGATTACAAGAGCAAGGTCTGCACCATCCTAAGTAGTGCCATGGATTAGTTATACTTTCCTTAGTCATTCCCTTGAGCTTGCCTTTCCTCTCTCCTCTAGTAAAAGTAGAACATATTAAACTTTACAAAGATACACTGTTCCTTACTTCCAACTGCTTACATCCACATATAACTTTAGAAACATATTTTTCCAGTCCTTTTTCTTAGCTAGGTCAAGAATCTACATGCACACAGGCTGAGCCCTATTTGCTTCGAGCTGCAGGAAACTTATATATCGCCAAGGGGCTGTTTCAACCTCTTCACAGAAGAAGTTACTCCTTTTGCCACCTTTCCATCGTCACTGCTGCGGTCGTTGTGTCTGATTATGGTTTGGAGGCGGTGTTGATGGGAGGAAGGATTGGTGTAGAAGAGGTTGTAGTGGAGGATGGAACATAAGGTTTGCGTGATATACGTATGCACATCCTAGTAGGTAGCTGGCCTTTCCGATTCAAGTTTTCGTTCACTATTCGTCGTTCATTCACGTTCCCGTCGACCTCGCTCATAATGCCTGCCAGCCTTCATATCCTCCCTCACCGCCTTCTTCTGGCGTACAGCCTTAGCACCACATTTGATCTCGTGTTCAAGGCAATCCACCCCCACCCATCCATAGCCATGTGATTGCGGTCGAAATGCCAAAGTTTTCGTGTTCACGCTGATGAAGTCTAAGTCTGTAGCAATGGGCTTCAGTTCCTGTCCCTGTCCTGTCGCTCCTCAATTCCCGGTGCCGGGGTCGTCGGTGTTGTTGGCAATGGTAGTGGTGCCTGACATACATAAGGCCCCAGTGCACATTTCGATGGCGTACACCGAGCAATTCTTGGTGCTCGTACTTTCATCGGAGGTGGCGGGGTCGGAGCAGCTCTCCCGTCCTTGAACCAGCATGAATTGCCGCTGCAGCCTTGTTAAATGGAGAGGGAGGCAAGGTAGGGGGAGGTGTGCCCGAGATAGCCTGGAGTTGACGAGTAAGTAGTTAGTTGGGAACGTAGATTAGATGCAGAATCGAAACTGACGTACGAGGATAGAGGTGGAGCCATCATGCTGGGAAAGGAAGGGGCTCGTCGACGACGTGGGCTTTGTCCTTGGGGTATAGAAGCGGGTAATTCAAGTTGCAGGCGGAGGGCGAGTCTGCTATCGTTGTCGTATAACGATAACCTGAGTTGCTGCTGCTGGTAAGTGAGCTCGAGGTGTTGGAGAGAAGTTTAGTAGGCAAAGGGACGTACGACGTGGCCACAATACTCAAGTTACGGTGAGGACGGGATCAAGGCATCTTCATTATTCACGATGTACAGAGTTTGTTGCAGATCCCGTTCCTCAAACGACGCACACGTCAACGACAGGAGTGGATGGCAAGTAAAGGTCTGCCTTGAGCAGCTGGCTATGCGGGCATCGGTCTCATGCAAACGTGTGTGAGTGACGATGGGTGGAAGAATTAAGGGACCTGCGTACTAGCCGTTGGTGCCAACATAGAAACCCGCGACGTTGTCCATCTTGAGGAAGGGTAACTAAATCATATCTAATTATGATTCTACAACCACAGGCGTTAGTTGGACACGCGGGAAAAGCGAGTCGAGAGCCCACCTGGACTGGGTGTCTTGTCAGGCGTTCGTGGCAGGCGTTGATCGATGACATGAGCGATGACGATGAGGGCTTTGTCGTTGTTGAGCACGATGTCGAAAATGATTGAAGATTCCCACGTACCCCCCCAAAACAACGGAGTCTCCCAAACCATCACCCTCCATCAGCCCTCACCTTCGTTCATCAGGCCTTGCAGGCACGTACAGTCTCGACTTCTTGTCACATAGCGTTGTCCCTAGCCCATCGATGAGGATGTCCATACCGATGATAGTAGGGGACGGAGAACCGGATTGTGGGGTGGCCATGGGTGAGGGGAAGTAGTTGAGGCAGGAGGAGGGAACGGAAGGAAAGGAAGAAGGGGGCTGTGCTTAGCAGGGTCGTTGCTGCCTGTAGGTGAGTCAGAATGGGATATGGGCGAGTGGACTGCGGGAGGGTGACGCACGACGATGGACGAGTAGGCGCAAGGGAAGCTGCCATGACGCTGGTCCTAGATACACAGGGCTGGTTGTACGCCGGCTGGTGGAAGCGGATCACCGGGGTTGGGATCAAGGGAGGACGTCTGGATGTTGAAGTTTTCGTGAGGGTCCTTCATTGACCCATCTTGAAGTTCGTGAAACTTGATCGGGTATCTCGTCGTCGATATCTATGGTTCTGTGCAATCCATTTTTGTAGATATCTCCCTCTATGAATAAAATTTGAGAAATACGACTATACTGCGACCCCCTGGTTCCCCACTCTTCTTCGATGTGACCAATGTGCCCACCAGCTTCCTAAGCGTCGCCATATCCACGTCCGTCTCCCCCCTCTCATCTTCATGGCGGCCTTGCCCCGCCCACCGGTGCTCGGTACACGCAAGTCCAAGATACCCAAGGTGTGCTTGGAGGTAGGTCTAGCGCTTGGCAGTAGTGTTAGACGAACCAGTGCCAGTACCATTCCATATCCGACCTCGGCCGAGATGTAGCTACTGTTGTCACGGGTAGCATGGCGCAACTGGGCCGCCCGATACTTGGAGCTGGTTGGAAGCTTGGCGATGGTGGGTTCTCTCTTTCTCTCCTCCTCAAGGAGGGTGGAAGTCGTTGGTGTTGCTTTTGCTTTTGGTGTCGCTGGAGTCAGAGAAAACAAGGGTGTTGAAGGAGGGGAAAAGAGCGGTCGGGTTGGAGGAGGTTGAGTTTGAATCACAGAGGCAGAACGTCTCGATTGGGGAGGGGCGTATGCGCAGTGCCGCGGCAGAGGACGTGTCTTTATCCTTTTCGTTCGAACCCCTATTGGCAATAGTGCATCCAAAGGTTTGCTGGAAATAATGGGTGTAGGCGAAATTGGCGCTGATGCTCTCGTTAGGGTGAAATTTGAGTGTTTGGCACTGGTGAGCAGGGGCGGCGTACGATGCATGTGCTGGACTTAGGACGAGGAACGCCTTCGACGCCGTCTCATGATGCTTGGGTCTCCATCTTTTCGAAATCTACTCCGTGCGTGTGAACCAACAAAGTAGTAAACCTGCTTTCGTGCCTGTATGAAGCTGTATCCGAGGTATGGGGATATGTGCTAGTGAAGCACGGGTAGGCTTCCTCCAACCGCCAACTCGAAACTAGGATGATAAAGGTGTGCGTGGCAGCCTCGAACGATGCAGCAGCGACATAGGTGGAGCACTGTTGGGAGGACTAGTGCCAGTGCCACTCCCGGCCCGCCCATGGCCTATGGATGTATACCGCTTTTATCACAGGCGGCATGATGCATGTGCGCCGTACGATGGTTGGGTTGAATCTAGAGGAGTTGGCTTGTGTATAGCGGGCATCCTTCTCCCTCTCCCCTCCTCTTCGCGGCGTACGTTGGTATCGGTGTTTGTGGAGCCAGACGATACGAGGGGGTTGGAGGGGAACAGAATAAAAGCTCGAGTAAGAATATCGAGCCCGCATCACAGAAGGAGAACGTTTCGATCTGGGGGGATGTATGCACGGACCTGGCATGTGGAGTGTCTCTCTTCTCGTCCGACCATGAGGCAACACTGGGGTTATTTCTTGACAGGTTCAGGTCTCAGTCTACGCAGGCGTGCTCGAAGTAGTATCGGTTGCGGATAAAGTAGTTTGCTCTTGCTGTTAGCGCTAGCGGAGGTGCCGATAACGTTCCACCGTTGTTGGCCTTGAGCAAGATGTATTGAAATCGAATAACAACAGAGAACCCTACCAAATCATGAAGCTTCGAGGTGCGAGGCCAAGTAGCCGACTTTGGAGGAGTGGGGGTTCACGCGGGCAATGTTTGACAGCAAGGCATGCTGCTGCGGGTGCTAAGGGAGCGTGAGCTGATGCTAGTCATTAGTATCGAGGTGGAAGTGCGATTTCTCTGGCATACCTGGTACTAGTAGTTACAATGTCGTTGTCCGAGTCGAGGTAGGACGGGTCCACGGGTCGCGTGTGATAACACTCGGTGCACAACGGAAATGACAATTTGGTGACGTATACAAGGAAAGAGAGGTTCGGCGTCGAACATACAACTCAGCAGAGAGTCGTATCTAGGCCTCTTGGACGCAGGGCAGTTGTTGATGTTGGGATCACGAACCCTTTGTCGTCGTTGTGACCAATAACCGTGACGAACATGACTGAAGATCCCCACGTGCACACCGCTTCCAGTTGCCCAATGCACACGCGAGCTCCCCCCAATTGTAAACCTGGGTTTGAAACAACGAAAGTGTGCTCGACAGTCACGAGCGATGCAGCAGTGCTGCAGACAGAGGTTTAGAAGTAGTGGTGGCAGTGCCACTTCAAGTTCGTCATCGACCCCGGGCGCAGACTGTCATTTGTTATGAGCACATGGTGTAGCTGGGCCCTACGACGATTGAGCCGGATTTCAGCGTATGGCCCACAGCGGTGGCTTGGGCAGGTAACCACCCCTTCCCGCTCCGTTTGTTAACAGTTATTGAGGTTGGTATTGCTGGAGCTAGAAGACACAAAGGAGTTGAAGGATAGCGGGAGAGCAGTTGAAGGAGATTGAGTCTCAGCCGTAGCGTGGGAGTGCTTAGGCTGGGAGAGGTGGATGTGCATTGCGGGATCATAAGGCGTGCCGTCCGCATCCGTGTTCTATACTAAATCTCGGCTGGCAATAGTACTTGATACGCGCAGGCCCATGCACCAAAAGGCGAGCTCGAAGCATCAGCGGGGTGAGCGGAGCTCGTTACTGATGTCGTTGGGGGTGCGTTTGCTGTCTCTCTGTCGTTGACTATAGGTGATGTTTGAGATTGCTATTGTTGCTGCAACACCAGGGCAACTGGCGGCTGGGGTTGACTTGGGGCCGGGATACAGTGAGTGTGAGGCAGGGAGACGTGTATTGAAGGAAGGCGTGTAGGTGAAACTAGGTGGGGGTGAGTTGGGATTCTAGTGGGGATGGAAGGGAGGAGTGTTGAGACGTACGATGACGGCAGTCATCGTATAGCTGGTGACTAAAGGTAGCAAACTTGTCGGTGGTGGCGACTTTGACTTCAAAAGCGGGGGTGAGAGTCGATAATGTATTGGGGGCTGAATAAATCTGGGCGATGGCCGGCGTTGGATGACCCGTCAGAAAGGAGGGCGGCGGTAAACGGGTTTCAAGCAAGGGGAGGCCCCTTAGCCGATGTTACAGGCCGGACCCCATTGAGAACACTGTAATGTTAGAAAGCCATCAGTTCCTTCCATGGGGCATGATAGCAGGAAAACGCACTGTTGTAAGGCCCTCGGTCTATGCCCACCAAAATGCACCATACCCGTATGCTAGAGGCCGATTCACTGCTATATTTGTGAGAAAGAATTTTGACAATACAATGTAGAGAGAGGGGGATATACCTCATCTTGACGCTTGGCTCGTGCTAGCTTGATTAATTGGCTTGTTTGGCGGAGGCTCGCTGCTGCAGGCGATGGTGGGGTGGACGGTGGGAGCAAAGTCCGTGGAACGCGTGTATTGACATTTGCCGTGCAGCTAGAGACGAAAGTTTACAAGAGAAGAGAGGATCAATGTTGAGCGTACCGATTGGCCTTAGACAGAAGCCAGTCGTTGGTGTCGATGGTCAATCTGTGTTGTTGTTGAGCCCAACGACGAATTTGGTTCAGAATTCCCACCTTCACACGGTTCTAAGTCCACCCAAACCAGGGCTCTACTCTCCATCGTCCTACCATCTGCTGCCGCAACTTGAACGCGTCCTCAACTCACCTGAGCCCTCAACCGTTTATAGATACATCATCGGAAAGGGTAATATTACACACTGCCGTGTTCCTTGACCCCGAATCTGTTACATTTATTGGAAGCGACGATAACTGACTGTTCCTTAAGCTTGTTTACATTCTACCTGACAATCACTTAAGATACGATGGGCCTGTTCGCATGCCTACCAACTTCAACTGTGAGTAAAAATTGACTTGTATTTCCCTTCTACTCCATGATGACACCAATGAATCTGCACTGAGTCACTGACCGCTTTGACGGACTTATCTCCAACTCAACGGCGTTCATAGGTTTACATCATCAGAAACATGCGTTTATACAAGTTCGTCAAACACTCCGGCTACTAAATTCAAGCATTGAAACAAATCATAAGCTCGATACGCTAGCGTCGTTTTAGTACTTCATCTGATGTATGTTGGGTCAAGCTCAGCTCTCGACAGATGGACCACGGCACGGAGTGTAGCGCTTGGATGCAGAGCGACCGTGATATTTTATATTCCGTTGTTGAGCGGCAGGGGTTTCAGATGGACACTGATCATTGAAGGTTGGCGGCGTTCGAGGATGTGCACTCAATGTTCCCTCTTTCCATTGATGATCTTCTCTCTCGTATAGCACGCTGACGCACCTACTCGGCTCGTATAGCAATAATCTTTGGCACATGGCAGGGCAGCCTCGAGCAGGAAGTGCAATTGAGGCGTAGGGCCAACTCGATGTGTTTAATCGTGTAAGTTGCCATCTCTTTTTCATTCTTTTGCCGTGTGTCCATCCCAGTTCCTGTACCAGGCAATACAAACTGTTGTAAGTCCACATTAGGAATGTATAGTGAATGCTGGTCCACCACACGCGTTGACGCACGGGTATACCATGATGAAAGGCAGTCAGAACTAAGTATTAGAATTACCTGACGTCCGTCGTCACGTTACGGTTTTGCATTGAAATCTTCAATCATCTTATCGGAGCTGAGTCCTTTTATTCAGTTCCGACTAGTATTGTACATGGATGGGTTTGCATCACCCACCCGATCTAAGCAACCAGGCGCAGTTGAGATCAATATCCTTGGAGTTCTCCTTTTCATGCTAAAGAGTGCTACAGTCTACTAAATGATGATAGTCATGAGCACCTCGGCCTAAATGATCATGCATTCCAAGTAAATTATCAAACTATTGCCATTGTACAATGTCCTCCAGTATAAATAGTACAATGCTCTAGTCATTGAGCTGCACCATACTTGACATTGATCCCCCATGACTCCCACAGAGCGTGCATTTTTCCAACTGACTGGGTTGATACTAAGTGAAAATCTTGCACTTCTGGTGCTTTTCACACTCTCTTTAGGTATGGCAATCTTTCATCAGCTGTGTGATTTCTTTAAAATATCTTTGCAGGCATTGCAACTGGGCTCTTCATCACTTGGTCATATCTAACCCTGTGAGTTTTCCAAAATTCACCAGAGATCCCATTCATATTTGGCACTGCAGAGGACAATGGTTTGACACACTGCAAAGAAAGATCATGGTTGCAACACTGGTGACAACCTACCTGTGCCATGTTGCTGCAACTTTCAGTCATGTTTCAATCCCGGAAGGTCAAATCAGAGGGGCTTTGATTAGCCATGCTTCAGGGGAAACAATAAATCAAGCAATAGTGCCTCATGCCATTCTGGGCATATGGGCTCAACAAACACAGGTATGAGTATTGATGTCAGACACTATTGGTGAATTACTGAGATAAAAACAAATATAGTTAATGATCAATGACTGCATTGTGGTCTGGCGAGCATGGGTCCTCTACCCAGACCAGATGTGGGCAAGACTTGGACCATGTTTCTTAGTCATGGTAACCATTGGTATGTTTATTCATATTTATGCAAATCTAGATGGCTGTCTTCTTAGTATATTGTGTAGGGCTGTCTCTACCTGACTTAATTTTCAGCAGCAATCCTGCCACACAAATAATAAATTCAGATAGTCCTGCAACATTAGCAAATATTCTTGATGACACAGCAGTGTGCTTATCATTTGTTACAAACTTGGTTGCCACTCTCCTGGTTCTTCATAAACTTAGGTATGATATGCTTTTATCACTTTTGCATTGCTGAGCCATCTTCCAGAGGTCAATACTTTAGGCAAAGAAGACAAATGACACATGGACAGCAGATACTCCAGGTTCTTGTGGAATCTGGTTTTGTATTTTGTACTCTCCAAGTTTGTATTTTCTCTTGTATTTTACCATTCAGTGTTCACGCAGTGATTTCCATTGCAGGCTGTAGTGGTTACGATGCAATTTGTATCTATACAATCAGATGTCTTTGAAAGTGCTGTTACTATCTTTGTTGCCTGTTTCTGGAGTTCTACAGTATGTTAACCATCATCACATTATCTGATTTACTCTGACATTTTGATCACCCAGCCTTTATTTCCCTTTGTGGTCCTTCTCATCATTCGTCATGATGAGAGCCAATCCAGTTTTGATTCAGCCCTTTTGCAGGATGTTGTTCCCAGGCCTGACATTGAACATGCACTAGATGGTTCCCCCACAGAACCCCTGGCAGTGCCAAAAAATCCAGACACAGGCACTTCAGCAAGCATGGTTGTTGATATTCATCAGGACCCAATGCCAGTGACTGGCCCATCACACTTATGGGGTGTGTCATTGATTACAAGAGCAAGGTCTGCCCCATCCTAAGTAGTGCTATGAATTAGTTACACTTTCCTTAGTCATTCCCTAGTAGCTGCATTGAGCTTTGATTTTCTCTCTCCTTTAGTAAAAGTAGAACATATTAGACTTTATAAAGTTACACTGCTTCTTACTTCCAATTGCTTACATCCACATCCAACTTTAGAAACATATTTTCAACTTCTTTTTCTTAGCTAGGTCAAAATGTTGGCACATTCAGAAAGTCTGAGTTTTGGAAAGTTCTGAAGTCTGGCTGTCTATTTGTCCATTTATTTGCCCCTCCATTCAGTATTGTTTCAAAGCCCAGTCCAGTCCTGGTCTTTGGCTCAAAAGGAGTGTAACTGTGGACCATAACAGGTCTGTGGTCCATTGGAAATGGGTAGACTGTAACTGGACCATTTTGAACTGTATTAGACTGCTCTTTTTGAACTGGTTTGGTCCAAAACCAGTTGGAAACTGACAAATGACTGGTCTCGGCCAATAGACCAACATCCTAGCTACCTTTTTTTGCCACCAAGAACATAAGAAACAGATGGAAACTGATTGAGATATAGCCAGAATACAATGACATGGTGTTTCACTCCTATCAAACTTGTTTTGATCATATCTTGATGGGATCTTATCCAATTCTCACAATCTAGGGACAGGTTTGTAGGCATCTAGGTACTCTTCCTGGTGGTATATAATACACTTAGTCATCAGCAGTTTAGACCAGTTAAAACTGGTCTTTTTTGGTTCCGTCCAGTTACAACAAGACATTAGACCTCTAACTGGACTGCTGCTGATCTTGGTAGACTGTAATCAGCAGTCCAGTCTAAAACAGTTAAGTCCAGTTTCAGTTAAATTTGCAGTTCTCATGACCAGACTTTTAAACACTATCATCCAGATCTGTCAGTCTATCAATAATGCAGCCAAATATCATCAACCAGCTTCTAGAGGCTTGAAGCAGGGATGTCAGTTTCTGACTCCTTCTTTGTGAAGAAATGTAATATCCTCATCATTAGGCACTCCTTTTCCCTTTGAAATACACAGTTAGTGAACACTAACAGTTAGAGATAATGACACATATTGAGGTAGAGTACCTGTTGTACAATGAGTGATGTAAAGTTTTGTATTGTAAGGAAAATCCTTCCTCAGCAGAATTGATGTTATGCAAGGTGTTGGGGTAAACCAGTTCCAATTCTGCCATCAAATGCTCTTGCAGGTCTTTTGGCATGGCTGAACAGATCACAGCCAAGGCACTTCCATGCTTGTCATTTATACATATGGTCTGCTCATGAAAGACTTTAGGGGAAATCTTTATGCAGTCACTAGGATGTTTCTTATGGCCATCTTTCAACTGAGCTTGAAGCTGTTCCATGATCTGCAAAATTGAATTATGTCTCTATGTTAACTGCCTCTAGGTTAAAAGAGATTGATGTCAAAGGAAATGGCACTAGAGGCACAGAAGAAGGTGTCATAGGCAAGAGTTGCAAAGAAAGAAGGGGTATGGTTGTCATTGTTGAAGTAAAAGACATTCAATACACCATTTCCCTGGGAAGAGATGACCAAGTGCTGTTCCAGATGGGCATTCAGAAAACTGAGAAAACTGGGAGCATTCATGAAGTGAAGCTATACATACTTGTTGTATATAGTAGAAAGAAATCTGTCTGAAGCTTCCAAATTACAAGCTTCCAGTAGAAGGGATAAGCCCAACTCTTGTAAATCATTCTGTGAAAATAAGGAAGAAAGATGGAAGGGAAAATCTTTCTCCAACTCTACAAGTACTGGGACTAGATGAGAGATGATTGAACACCTGATGGGATGGTCTAATCTGGTTTATAGTTAGCTAGTAATGGTTAGTGACTAAAAGTCTGGTCTGGTCTGGCGTTTTTGCCCCTTTTGGCAGGACCAAACCACAACCAGTTGCAGATATTCCCTGGGGGCTCAGAAGCAAACTGAAACTGGAAGGGACTGGTCCAGATCAGTTCCATAGATAAGTTGCAAATGGTCTTTGTATGTTTTGTATCATGGAGGTCTTTACCCTCCCCCACCTACTCCGTCAGGACTCCGGCAGACTCTGTCAGAGTCCTAGTGGAGTCTGTCAGAGTCCAAGCGGACTCCTAGGACTCTGTCAGGAGTCTGGGTGGACAGTCTGACCAACCATTTGGCAGGAGTTCCTGCCAAATGAAGAACTCGGACTCTGACAGAGTCCGTTAGGAGTCCTAGGAGTCCTAGGAGTCCATCTGGACTGTCACGGACTAGGAGTCTGACAGGATTTCTGCCAGTCAGACTCTGCTAGGACTAGCTTAACTCGGAGTCCGACAGACTCTGCTCGGAGTCCTTGGACTATTTGCATAACTAGCATTGGTCCTCAATTATAATAGTAAAAAAGTTACCACCTGTGAGAATTGAACCCAGGATCTTAGGTAAACACTAGCATAATAGTGGCAACATAAACCATTACACTAAGCAGGCAATACTACCCTACAGAGTCCAGTTACCAAGTACCAATTCCGCCCGGAAATTTCCGGCAGAGTTCAGACGTGTCATCTGTGGTGTGCCAGCACATCACTCTTGACCACTGACCACCACCACCATCCCCCATCCTCCCTCTCCCTCCCCTGGCGGTCGGCTGACAGCGATGACGACAAAGGTAACGACGACACCGACGACACCCACGGCGGCAACAGCAGCCCCCCGTGGAAGGAGCAGGGAGGGGAGAAAGCAAGGGCAGACCCCGGAAGGGGAAGAGCCAGAAGGTGCACTATTGAGGCAGCACCACCCTCCTCCACTGACACCCCCCACCTGCAGCTACACCGGACCCGGGTGGTATGGAGATCCCACAACAACAACAAGGCCGACAACAACAACAACAACAAGGCCGACAACAACAACAGCGACGACAACTACGACGGTGCCACGTCACCAGGCAACACGACCAGAGGGCTGAGCCCAGGAGGGCCTGGCGGGGCTGGGCCACGTTACCTCCAAGCCTGGAGGTGGGGCGGGGGGTCTCGGAGCGGTGGCGGGGGGGGCGCACGCCAGGTCCCTGGTACACGAAACGGCCAGACTAGGAGCGTGGGGGGCACCTGCCACGCCCACAGGTAAGCACGACGGGGAGGGCGTGGCGGGTAGGGTGGCCCATGCCACGTCACCACGGCGCGGAAGGCGCACCAGCCGGGAGGCACACACGGACGGCCTGGAAGCACGACAGGGGGCGGGGGGTGCCACAATGGAAGGGCAGGAAGCATGTTGGACGGGCGGGGAGCACGTCGGATGGGCGGGAGGAGCACAGAAGGGCAGGGCGGGAGGAGCACAGAAGGGCGGGGTGGGGGTTACATCACGTCGGCGAGTCCGACCGTGGGCTTGGAGGGGCGGGGGACAGCATGCGCGCTGCCCCGTAGTTTATTTACATAGGTCTACAGTATTCATGTATTTAATGACTTATGTAATATGATTTTTTTGAGGACTTGTGTTTATCTGACATAAGTAGCAAGTAAAGTCAGTAATTTTGATAGTGTAGGTGATTTTATTAATAACCAGTCAGTCAGTCCCAAACTGACAAAGTCCTTGGCAGAGTCTGGTAGAAGTCTGCTTGGACTCCTGTAGGACTCTGGTAAGACTCTGTAGGACTAGGTGGGGGAGAGTAAAGTACTGGTATCATGTGGTTCCATTACCTTGGATGGTGATATAACTCCTAACTGTCTACAGCCAGAATCGATAGTATTTTCAATTTTCAATTTTCAATTACATTTTCAATGAGAGATTTTCAATCTTTACTTGGTAGATATGAGTTTTGGATTAGCCTTGGCAACTAAACTACACAGCTTTATCAAGCACGGAGGGACTGAAACTCCTTCATTTCTTACTTACACCACCATTACTACCATTCACCACTCCATAGGTAGTTCTCCTAGTAGTACTGACTATCATGGGTTCTAACTCTGGTCTATAGTGGATTTACTTATGTACTGTAAGGTTTGACTGTTAGTCACATCAAATCTGGCTAGTTAGGGCTTGTGGAAAGAAATTTGATATTAAGTATTATTGCTAATTATACTCTGAACATATCATAAAACAAACTTTAAGTATTTTTCTATAGAAAACTTTAAGTATGGACACAGTAAGACTGGTGATAAAACTGTAAATAAATGTTGAATATTTTCACAGTATAATCCTCAATTAAATTTTAGATTGAGAAGGAATAAGTTCACATTATGTTTACAGTTTAATTACTAAAAATGATCTCTTATGCCCCTGTGCTAGGGAATGCCTGGTAAATCTACAATGGTTCAATCTACAATGACTCATTCTACAAACTTCAATCTACAACACTTTCGACAGAAATCAATCTTCAAAATTGACAGTCAATTTCCTGTCGATTGATAAGTGCAAACTCAACAAAGAAACCTGTTACTAAATTTCTACATTGACTCATAAAAACCTTATTGAAAAGAAATCAAAGACACTCTACTTGCACTAACAACACTTTATAGGAGATTTGTGTTTGGCATGGCCCATACTACAATTCTACTTTGGCGACCATCAGCAGGTGGTCACGCACATGTTACCACCTTGTAGAACAGCTTCTGGGCTACAAGATCAGTCAATTACACAAAGGAATTGAATGAGAACTGGGAGCTCCATGGCAAACTTACAATTGGAGATACAAAACATTGAGTGCAATTTGGATGCAATCATATTTTAATGATATCTCAGCCATCTAGCCTTTTTCAGTTTTTGATATTTCTGAATTTGGAAAGACTGACCTGAGAATGGCCAGTCCTAGATCAGTCTTTTTTGGTCCAGTTTCAGTCCAGTACAGCTCCTGTGCTAGGACTTTAAAATACTATGTGTCGATAGTGTTTTCATAGTCCTATCACTAGAGCCCAAAGTTAGGTCACCATCAGTCATGGTCTGATCTGTTACCAGGCTTTTTCAGTCTTATGTAACCAAACTTTTAATCACTA
Source organism: Myochromella boudieri (assembly GCA_018221655.1). Classification (NCBI taxonomy): domain Eukaryota; kingdom Fungi; phylum Basidiomycota; class Agaricomycetes; order Agaricales; family Lyophyllaceae; genus Myochromella; species Myochromella boudieri. Next base: position 15,126 of record JABCKU010008355.1, read on the forward strand.
CTAGTCATGGCCAGTTGTGACTACACCACAACTTTGTCAGTAGCTTAGAATGATGTTTGTAACAACTGGTAAAAAACAGTCTGGGTGGCCTAACCCTCTGTCAAAATAACAATGTCAAATCAACGTTAGAAATGAAGCCAGAAACGTATTGATCAAATGCTCCATTGTTTTATGACCTTCCTTGGCCGGTATCTCAGTACAAGGCTTTTTCAGTCAATGTCAATTTAGCAACCAGGTTCAAATGTCTTTGTATTCATTTCATGATGACCTCCAAGCAAGGAATGTGCCAGTCCATTTCTTCAACATTGTGTGAAATGGGAAACCTGTCATTCATGGTCATGTAGGGTATCCACAAGGGAATTCTGATATCTACCATCATAATTTTTGCTTGTTATTGCAGGTAATTTGACAAGCAGTCTTTAAACATTTGAAATAGCATAGCATAATGATAAAACCATTGATTTCCAGTATTAATCACAGGTATTTCTACACTTACTAATTTCCTCTGGTACACTTTCTTTTCTTCCTGATTCCATGTCTCATTGCTTCTCCATTCCTCTTTTTGTTCACTAGCTCAACCACGGCTTTCGGGGGCTCGATGTGCACAGAATACTCATTGACAATTTTGAGCCAATCAGGGACATCCTTTGGCTTGATGACAGTGATAGTAGTCTTGGAAGGGTGACCAAACTTCTTGACATCCTCCTTGAATAAGATTGAGAAAGCTCTGAAGATAACAATATCAGCATGCTTCATGTTACAGAGGGGTTCCAAACAACATACTCATTAATCTTGGCAGTATCTTGATAGCCAAGGCACATAGTGTAGAGGCTTTCATCAGCTTCCAGCCAGAAGTCTTCAGGAACTTTGCAATCAATTCCAACCCTACGCTGTGAAAAATTGAGCAAAGAAACAGCATTGACATCATAATAAACTTACAAGGAAGGCCACACAGGTATAGAGCTGAGCAAAGGGCTTGACAGAGGTACCATGGACTAGTGTGTTGGTGAGATGGGCAATGTTGTGCGTCGGGGCACCAGGCTCCAATGAATTGACAATCTTAAATCATGCTGAGCTAATAGGCCTTCAAAAAACACAATAAAAGATGTACCAAACTTTTCATAGTGTGTCAAAAGTCGGTACATGCACCCTTGATAAGAGAGGCAACTTTAGTGACCTCAGTGACATTCTTTACAGAGGGGAGGTCCGAGACGTTCAGATCATACATTGCTTTCTAAAGAGAATAATTGAACAGATATTATCAAGGTGGTAAAATAGTGAGGACGTACCAAGATATAATCAGACAACTCTCTACAATAAAATGCCAGTGTTGATGACAAAAGCATGGCTTGAACATATGAAGTGCAGCTTTTCTGATTGCATTCACACTCAGGCAATCTGAATGGTGACAATGAAGAGTACTTACTTTGAGACTGTCAGAAATCCACCACTCCCGAGCCTTTGTTTGCTGCTTCAATAAGTCTTGTGCCTCTAAAGTGGCAGCATATTGCAAAATTTTGTGCTCATCTCTTGAGACAGTCTGTGAAAGTCAATGCTCGAAACATATAACAGACTGAGATGAATGCTTAGTGAGCAAAAGATATCAAGCTCAGCCTCTGCCTCAGCACTGAACTTCTTTTGGTGCTTGACTGCCAAACCAAAGTGAACAATATTATTGTGTATGATTGTAACATTATTTGTAGAGCCAGTAAACTGGAAAGGTTCAGGAGGGTTGTCATCTTCATTGGCAGCTGGCTTATTGCCTGTGTCACCATTCCCATCATTGTTTGAATCATCAGAGTTTTGAACTGACTGCAAAAAGTGCATGACAGGATTAGAATAGGATTGAAGAGCAGGGTCAATATTGGGATCCATGGTTCCAGTTCAAAGAGTGGGGCATGTTGTAGGGCAGCTTTAAATGAATGGATGAGGGCAAAGCAGAATAATGAAAGTGGCCATGGATTGAAGTTGATGAAAGGCCACAGTTCATTTATTTGTATATGCACATGACCATATCTGCTTCTGTCTCTGTCTGCAACTTGACACATCTTGGAACTCTTTGCCAAGTTTGAAATAAAAGTCTGTGCTAGTGTACACGTTGGAAGCTAACTAGATATTGGTCATCTGGGTGAATAATATTCAATGCAATACCCAGCTAAAACTCAAGCATGAAGTAATGGCCTCTAAACTTGCAGGTATTTTAAAATGATTTTTCCTACACACTCATATTTTGTCATATTCAATTTGAAAGTGCCACGTACAGCCATTCAGTGTCAAGATATGCTTTTGTTTTCACAAAGAATCTTTTATATGTCTGATATATTGTGTATAAGACATCTATTATATGCTGAGGACTGTTTTCGGCCCTTTTCCCCATCCTTTTTGGGCTGCTCCTCTGGTAAATGTTTCGTTAAAATGCTTCCTTCCAAGCCATTACCTCCTGGTGAGTCATTTGTTAGTGGTGAACAAACATAGCAGTGATTTCAGGCCTCTTAGGTATTGAACTTGATTCTGTAAGCAAGAAAGTCTGCTGCCTGATATGTTTGGAGAAAAGCACACTTGGACATCGCTTATAGATGAACAAGAACTCTCTCAACAAACATCTTGAGTCCAGTGAACATCAGTCACAGATCATTTTGAAAGCCACACATTGATGATCGCTGGAATAGAAATGTGGTACAGGTCATGCCAAACACAAATCTACTGTAAGTCCGCTGCCTCGAACTCACAACAATATGGACATGTTTGTGTCACATGCACTCAGGGATCGCACACGTGACAGGCCGTAGTTAAAAATTTCCTCGACACTTCGTTGTTCTTCATCTAACTCACGAACAACGAAGGTATGCACATTATATTATTACTCATGTATTCATCTAACTCACGAACAACGAAGACACCATTGTCCTGTCCGTCGAGTGTGATCACAGTGAGGCTGCCTGAACCGACAGCCTTTCACTTTTTTTTTGACATCGACAATTGTCCGTTTAATCCCTTCACACACCCACGCTGTCTCGTCGACAGCCTTCTATTCCCACACCGCTCGTCACACGACAGCAGGCGAGAAGACAAATCCCACAGGCACTAGCACCCCTCGAGACAAGCGCCGACTCCACAGGAGCCGCTGACGTCTTCACCTCTGCATCCTCATCCCCCTTGACAGAGCTCAACACCTCAGAGCCACCCTCCTCCTCCGAATCAGAAAACGATGCACCGGCGCCACCGACATCTAAAATCACACAGCCACCTGCCTACCGACATAAGCATCAGCAACGACCCCGGTCCCTAGATCTGATGTCCTCGACACTCCCAGATACGCGACCACTTGCCGAAATCAAAATCGGCAAGCTCAAGGATTGCCCAATGTTGATGCCAGGCCGGGTAGACGTCAATCGTTTCCAGGATTGGTCCATTGCCTGCTACCGTTACCTCAAACACGGCGGAAAAACCCCGGATACCGTGGTCAGTTTCCTCGCAGACGGAATGCTCGAACCACGCTTCGTTCAGTGGTACCACTCTGCTCAAAAAAGGATCGATGCTCTCACGCTTGACCAGTATCTCACAGAATTTGCACAGCGTGCCCTCCCACGCAAGTGGCAGGAAGACCTCCAAGCAGCCAGATGGACAGCCTTTCATGGATTGGAAGATAGAGCTGGAAAATCTCAATGTGCTGCTCGTCAACACCAAATCTGCTGCAGCCTTGGACGACCCCACTCTCAAAAATCACCTCGACGCCAACATGAGTG
>JABCKU010008356.1:2001-18790 GCA_018221655.1 Myochromella boudieri
TGATTTCCTGAACTTGGTCAAAGGCGACGTGCATGCGTAAAAGGTCAGTGAAAGATAGCCGGCTCGGTTTCAGTGTCACGGAATCCCGGCGCGAATTTAAACCTGGGTGAAACACTTCCAAAACGACAGTGCATATTGGTAATTGAGGTTGGCTAGCAGCTAAAAGAAATTCACTGCGTTGTCGCCTGCTACGGCGGCGGGTGTGGGCTAATCGAAAATTAGGTCGATCGGATGGTTCCTGATTGAGCCTCATAATATCGGAGCGATCGGTGAATTCCACCTAGATGCACGAGCGGTGCTAAGTTTATGTGAGCAAACCCAAAGAAGAACATACATCCTCTGTTGACCACATTTTTTCACGTACAACAAGGAGACGAATGGCAGAGAAATGATAGCGAGCTTCATCCTGGAGGGCTACAGAGACCATACAGGTTTGGCGTTTCCACCGAGTGTTCTCAATATAAGTATATTGATGTATCTCGGCTGAGGAAAAAGTGTGGCTTAACCAAAAAGTGTCTATCTTCAGGTTGGGATCAATTTTTATGATAGTTTTGCTGGAGGAAAGGGGCCACCGCTTTTATAGTACTGTAGCACTTGATGACATTGAAGAAGAACTGCCTGCATCAAACCGCTCGTGCCGAACTTTACCTTGTGACCAATACACCGGAGACGATTTCGGTTTGTTCAAGAGTGCTCATGTCACTCTTATCAAGATCATCATTGAAAGCTGTGCCTTCAGAATCCATCAAATAGTCAAGCTTCAAGACTTGGACAGGCCCCGAAAATACCATGTCCAGCCTTTGCATGAATGGAATGTTAACGTTAGCGTTCACAGGACTAACTCACCAGCACAACAATTTGAGGGGCGGAGGCTTGGAGGCATACTGAGTGCCGGGATAGTAGCGTGTTTAGGTTCCGTTGCCGGGGCAGGCGGATGTTGGGAACCTTTAGTTAAAGTTGTTGAAGTCGAGACTTCAGAGAGGGTCCTTGATATGCATTGGCCATCTTTTGTCATTATGGGCCCACTAAAATATGTGAACATAGTGGCATCAAAGTTTGAGAAAGAAGACACACCTCAGGCCCTCTTGACCACAGTAAATGTGCCTTTCATGACACGACCACCTGGCTTGGATTCAGCGTAATAATGTTTTGAGGCATCTCTACCACTTACGAGCGTCTGACTAGTTGTAACATCAATGTAACGTGTTTTCCAAACAAAAACCTCAAAACCGTCGGCTTCATATGCATCCGAGTCAGAAAATAATTCGATGGTTTGACGACCACTTTCCACGACGGTATGCATACTACAAATAGTGAGGGGGCTGCAAGAGAGTCGCCTTTAAGACTACAAATCACAAGCTTCCAGCTCGACATGGAGTACTAGTTCATTCGACGCATCAGGTTTTGGGTGTTAATCGACCTGGCCCCCAGCTGGTCCTGTACCAGTAACATCTTGGGTAGAAAGCTACGGAATTTTGGCTTGGTATACCTTACACCTACTATCAAGTGGGAAAAAAAACTTTTAGTCAAAGCCGAATGGACTCACCCTATCACTGAACTCCTCCAAAAGTCCTTGAGGCATATTCCTTATATATGCTGTATCCACTTCAGTACGAGCCACAGTGTTCATAGGGCTGGTCCTGAAGAGCATGCAAGGAGAGGTGCGCAGATAAATTTTGTATTCGTTATTCATGAAATCATAGTTCAGTAGCGACATAGTGAATGTATACAGACAGTGAGAATGGAGGGCATTTATAGCCAGTCTGGTCCATCACTACTGTAGAAGAATGTGATTCAACCCAGAAGGAGTGTGATGGTGGGAGTGAGTGCGATTGTGACAATCATGTCGCATCTGCTCACTCGCCGTCCACCTCCGTCCACATGGTTTTAGATTAAAAAAGCGCGTGTTTTTCAACTCATACTTCTTTTCATTGTCTCACCCAATCCTACTTACAGAGCGATCAAAATCTGTCATATACATGCACCCTCATCCCTCCCCAAGTTACAACACGAACCGGGCACAGAGCAATTCCAAGTTCAAGACGATATTTCGGGTATTCAGTAGGTACTGGGATACGGAGGCGGGGTTTTGGGTGATGTGAAGGGTTAGAGACACTTCTATTTTGCATGGAAAGCATTGAAGGGCACTCCCCGCTTGCCATATAAAAAGCTCGGAGTAGCCATGGGAAATGCTGTGATCACTGGGCTGGCATTTGGAGTCGCCCTGCTATGAAATATACGAGACAGTATCCCGGCACCTCCATGGCACTGCTACTTGGGTTATATTGGGTCTCCTAGTTCTCTCTAGGCTGCTAATAATCACATCAACGAAATCCTCTTTTTTCTTACAAAACTTCCATTCCCGCTATCTCGTGTTCGGCGATACCAAATGGTCTAGATGAAATTCCGACCCTAGTTCCCCACGCCCATCCAGACGGCGCCGATCCCACACCAGAGACCATACACCACAGCCCTGAAGACCAATCTAGAAACACAAAATGCCGATCCAACACCGCCTGGCGAGTCACGAATAAAAGGCAAAGCCTGAAGGAAAATGGCAGAAACGAGGAGGGCGTAGTCTGATTTGTTTCGGAGGCACCTCAAACAACGCTCTCCTCCGATTAGATCAGAGGAAGACAGACTCGTCGTCGCGTCTGCCAACTGCGCCATCACAAACTCCAAACTCTTCGCCTCCACCGATCACAACATCTTTCGATGCTCGCCTCCGCGCCCTTCAAACTTTGAATAAGCCTTACTATAACAATCTCAGTTCACAACACCCTTAGATCAAAATCTCCACCTCCAGTCTCTGCTGCCCCCCGGATTATCTATAAAGGTTAATGCCACTATCCTCACTTGCATTTCCTTACCTGATCCCTCTTTTCCAGCGAGACATGCCCCCACCAAGCCTTCAACTTCAAGAAAACATTTCGAGCATCCGGTGGGCGCTGGGGTATGGCGGCGGCATTTCAGTTGAGTTGAGGATGCAGGATACTTCCCTTTCGCTTAGGGAGTACGCAAGGGGTCGAAGGACGCTCTCCGCTTGCCGCACACACCGTTTGGAGCGCGAGGGAACGGTTTTGAAAGGTGGGTCCCTCTCAACTCACGCCCATTCTCTTTTCTCACTCAATTAGATTGCAATATGGCCATATCCCGTCGTATATACATACCCTGCCCACACTCTCAAGTTACAAAATGAAGTGAGCGCGCAAAATCGCTCGTCGGATGCGGCCGACACCCATCCTGCCCCAAGCACGCGCCCCCACCCATCCTTCTATTCCCTGACCCACTGCACCTATATACTGAGCGCACGACGTCAAATGCATGCCCCTCGAGCTTCTAAGAACACCTCAAATCACCACGACATCTGCAGGCCATTCCTCGGACGCTGAAGTATAGGGTGGGTGTTTTGATGAGCGCTGGGCACTTATCTTTCGTTTGAGAAGCACTCACATCGTTGAAAAGCATTTGCCGTGCGCTGTACGCACAGTTTGGAGGCCCGGGAGATGGATTTCTAAAAGTGCATCATTTTAAATACTCGTTCCCTTCCGTTTTCTCACTTAAATATATTTCAAGAACGAACGCATGATGCGCCATTCATGTATTCTATTAATCTCCCCAAGTTACAAGACGGACGATGCACGTGTCATTCGGCGGGCGCTAGAGTCTAAGTTTGCAACCTCGGGCAATATTGGAGGCACAAGATCCTTGGAAGCTGTTTAAAGGCCACCGGGCTGACGAAGAGCATTGACCCTTCGCTGTGCACGTGGTTGAGAGACATGAGGGAACGTGTTCGAAAGAGTTTATCAAAAGGTGCGTAATTCGACTATTTTATAGTCATTTTCAGTTTCTGACTCAACCACACCTACAGTTTGAACGCACAGCATGCACAACATGTCCCTCAAGCAATTCAATAAGTTTCAAAGCACACTTACTATGCAGAGGCATTTGGCGGACGAAGAAATATACAGTCCAAATTCCTCCTGTCATGGAGGGTAAACGAACCCCCGACCCCCTCATACATGAAAACTATGTAGATGTGTTATAGCAACACTCTCATTAGCGCACCCAAAGTTTGGAGCAATAGGACGACGTTCCAAAAGAGTATAATTTTCGTGCTTCCAAGCTCTTCCATTTTCTGACTAGGTTATCTCCAACCAGCGATCGCAAAACGACTACCACGCGCATACCAATACGGTGCCGAAGTTTCAAGTCAGACGGAGCGCGCCAAGGCGTTCGGCGGAAGGAAGAGTATCAAGTCAGGATAGCACTAGCATTGTGGGGGACGAGGTGTGCCTCTTTATTGATCATCTAGGGGAACACCCTTTATGATTGAGTGAGATCGCCTTACAACCAATGGTCAAGTGATTACATTAGTCGATGACCGATTCGTCATCGCATCTGCCAATAAAATTCGACAAACCCGCCCTCGCCGCCTGCACCAATCACAGCACCTCTCACACCTCGCTGTGATCGCCCTCCACACCCTTCAATCCCCAATGGGCACTGTAGTGGGTACTCTCACATTACATAGTCGATTCTCAGCTCATCCTGTTCTCAGATCCAACCTCTGAAAAGCAGACGTGCAAAGATGGCCGCATGCACAACAGCCCTGCTCCACTGCCTCGAGCGGCACTGAGCACATCGAGGCAGGCTTGGAAGGGTAAGGCATATTTGGTGGTAATGAGCAGCTAATCTTGACGCGCATCTGGCCTACTTTTACCTACGATATCATTTCTTTCACTACTGTTACGTCGCAATTCTACGACATCGTAGGCATATTTCCCTCTCTTCAGCAACTCTCCAAACCCCAACAAATGCAAGCTGAGTTGTACTGGACTCGATTGATGGGATAACTTCTGCTTCATTTGAAATTGAGAGCCGTATGCGATGGAATAGAATAGTCAGTCATTGATCTACCCTCTGATCAAGAGATACAACCTCCAGTCTCTAGTGCTCCCCAGAATGACATTCCGTAACAGTACGTATCTTTGTCCTCCCCTCATTTCCTCACCTAATGTCTCCAAACAGTGAGTGTATGACGTTCAAAATATGCTTCACCCCTAACTTTAAGAAATCACTTCGAGCATCCGGCAGCCGTTGCAATACAGAGGCGAGGGATCTTTCCCTTAGGGAGCATGCAAAGGGTCGAAGGACGCTCTCCGCTCGCCATTCACATGGTTTGGAGTGCTGGGGAATGATTTTGAAACATGCGTCTTTTCTCATTTCATACTCTTCTTTAATTTCACTCAATTCCACTCCAAAAACCACAGCAAGACGTCCCGTATCTGCACTATCACTGTCTGCCTAACCCACAAGACGAGCCGAGACTGTAGAAACAACACACCAACGACCTTTCCCTTAAAGTTAAACTGAGATTTCTCAGTGTTGGCCCACGTGCATGTATTGGTTGAATGGTTGTCCAAGTAGAAGTGTTGTGCTTTCTTCAGTTGTTCCTTCGTGATTGGAGGTTGGACACCATACTTCGAGATAAAAGACATCCCAGGAACATGAAAAACGAGTTACGTATGGGAAATGTTGCGATCACTGGGCTGGCGTTTAGAGTTGCCCCGCTATCTTTGTAAATTACGAGACAGTATTCCGATACCTTCCATAGTACTACTGCTCAGGTTACATTGTTCTCCATAGGCTGCTAATAATCATATCAATGAAATCCTCTTTTCTTTCGAAACTCTTGTTCCTCCTACCTCATATTTGATGATACCGAACGACTAGGGCTAGGGTGGGTACTAAATTCCGACCGTAGTTCCCCACGCCCATCCAGACGGCACCGATCCCCCACCAGAGACCATACACTACAGCCCTGGAGACCAATCTAGAAACACAAAATACTCGATCCAACGCCGCCTGGCGAGTCACGAATAAAAGGCAAAGTCCGAAGGAAGAATGGCAGAAACGAGGAGGACGTATTCTCATTTGTTTCGGAGGTATCTCAACAGACCCTGATACCCACAGATGCCGCTGGAAAGCCCGTGTATGACATCGTACATGTCTCGTTGAAATTGGTTTATGCTTGAGCCTTTGGTGGCATTGCAATGCTGACGGATCTCGGGGAGCTATCATCTGTAAATATCATGAACAGTAAGTCTCGTGTTCATTCTTGAACATTGCCATGGTGGACCGCCAGTCATGCCGCTATTACACGACATCGTAAGGATATACTCCTCTCTTTGGCGGCGGTCTGAGCCCTAATAACCGCGTCCTGGTCCAACTCTATCCCTTTCCAAGTGATCAACACTCTGTCCCACCCTGTGACTCTCATCGCTTCCTCTACTTCATCCAGAGTTAGGTGAGTCGTAGCAGGACTGGTCGTCAAGGGGGCCTCAGCTGCTTCACCTGAAGTTGGCACTGGGGTCACGGAGAGCCGTATGGTAATGGCATGGGTGGGTGAGGAGCGGAGGCTATCAAGCTTTGGCTTGACACGCTTACGGGATAGCGCGAGGACACTGACGATTGGCCCACGGACGGATAGTTTTGTGAGAGATGTCATGTTTGGCATTAAAGCATCTAGAGCGTGCTCTTCGTTCTCGGGTTTGGAGAGTGGGCATTCTGTGATTGAGATTTTGATAACTGTGGGCGCAATTGGCGAGAGGAATTGGAGGAGATCGTGGTTTGAGAGGCCGGTTATACCGTCAAGGCGGAGATATGTTAGAGAGGGGGTAGAGAAGAGCATTAACTGGGAGGGAGTGCAGTGGCCCTGAGAGAGATTAAGGAGGCGGAGGTGGGTCCAGGGACTGGATTGGGAGGAACCGGTGGTGCTGCTACTTAGTCATTTCAGAACCCCTAACGGAGATTTAGGGTAGGAGTGGACAGATACTTACAGAGTGTAGTCCATGTCTGGTTTACTCCAACATATCAAGCTGAGTTCTTCCAGGTGCTTCCAGCCAGTAATGTATGTCTGGAAATCACTCATGCTGAAGTGCACAAGCTCAAAGTCCTTCCCCTGGGACAGCGAATGCAAGATGCATTTACGCACCTGGCACAACTTGGGGAAAACACGTGCAATCGTGCCTGTCACATGTGTAGGGATATTGTTAAGATACAGGTTGACAACTGACGTGGCGTATCCTAAGATGGCCACTATGTGGTGCCAGTACGTGTTGGGCGCCGATCCGTGATGAGGTATTTCGAAGCCATGGGAGGAGAAGGCCTGTATTAGGGCTGCACGGTCTGCACGTGTCTCGAGAGATCGAGCGACACGATATGCGCTTGGGGGGTCGGTGTCCGGGCCGTAGTCCACCTGGCAAAGTAGCACGAAGAAGAGGTCGAGGACGGGGGCCCAAGATTTGCATACAAGGCCGTAGGATAGCAATGCTGCACGCCAGTGGGAGGGTATTCTAATAAATTCGTCCCTGAGCGCGGTTCGGATAATGTAGAGAAGGGTTGATTCTGGGAGAAGCAAAACTTTTGGGCGGTGAATGGAATTTTGGGTTGTAATCTGTATGCTGTGAGAACGGGAGTGGGGAAAAAAAGATTCTGTGGGGTCTATAATAGGTTTTGTGCAACACAGAAAGAGAAACAGAGATGGGTTGGAGGGCGTGATGTACTGGGCATAAGCAAATGCAACACGTAGATTTTCGGGCGCGTTGGTGAGAGGCAAGTAATGTGGTAACAGGGTCACAAAATGGAAATGGCCCGAGTCACGTCCATGGTGTATTTCCAGAACAACGGTACAGATTGATGGTTGTGGCGGGCCACCTGATAAAAGAACTTTACTGTTTATGTGTCTAGCACGGTGACGTATATGAGCTTGTCGAAATGTGCCGTTTGGAATGGCTGATTCTCCAAAAGTTCGGTATCCAAAGTGCTTCAGGGTATCAGAGCAATCAGTGAAGCTGATCTAGTGGAAAGCAAGATATTGAGCATGTCATAATAGAAGAGAAACAACACACATTTTCCATGGAGGGAATGTTTTGGCTTACGATGAGGAGGCGGATAGCGGAGAACTGGAATCGTGCTTGGCCCTCCAGGAGTATGGAAACCATGCAGGTTCCTGATACGTATCCCATGATGTGGTCGTCCATTGTGCGCAACGTGATTTCGGCTTTGCACGAAGTGTGGTTCGACCACAGAAACTTCCCCATGTCTGGTGGTTATCGCTGGTAGGAAAGTGGTAGGCTTGGATGGTGAAGTATCAGACAGATACAACCCCAAATGGTGATGAGAGTTTATTTACCCCACGGTCCCCACGGTGTGACCCCTTTCAACACTGTCATGTCGCCCCTCCACTCCAACATAGGCATATACCCTTTTCAGTGGTTTTCCGAGCCATAACAAAGTTCAAACACGTCCCAAGTGATGTCAACTGAACCCCATCCTCATCGCCCTCTCCACTTTATCCACAGTTAGTTGGCTTGTAGCTTCATCTGAACTCAGGATGGGCTATGCATCCTCGCAGCTTCCGCTCACCCCCCACCACTGGCACAACACCCTTCTTGTTCTCGCGCTAGTAGCACCATGACCCCCACAGGCCGCTGAAGCAGAGATATATCTCTGCTACGATACAGCCCTTTTCCCAGTTATTGGTCTTGGACGCTCATAAGCGGACTGCAGAGTTTTCTTACCCTCCTGTAATCCTAGGACTCACATCTCCTGCCCTCAAATCCCTTAAATCTGGCCTCAAGCTTCCTAACCTGTTCGATATGGCTGTTGGGGCCGCAGGCAGGGACAGGAACATCCCCATGGGATGCCATATTCGCAGTTCGTGCACGGGATGTTCGCAAATGTTGGGCCTGGGACGGACGTTATGCTCGTTGTCGACCAGAGCCGCCATCACAATTAATCATGTTGGTGTGGAGGGGAAATGGACAGGATGCTGGATGGGACGCATTATCTGTTCTTGTTATTCATTGGTGGGTCGAGATCTACTTGCGCTCGAGTTCGTCTTGAGGGTCTGTAGGGACTCTGGGATGGGGGGCTACAGTTATTAGGGTAGTCAGAGGGGAACAGGACGGAGAGGACATACAAGGAGATACTTACCGTTGCATCCCTCCAACGTTCCTTCTGACCATCACTTTCAAACTCACTATTAAAGGGGCATCGTCGGCTTCTTAGGTACCACTGATAACTTCCTTTGGATGCGATAGAACGTCTCTGGCCCCTTGACTCCGACTCCAACTTCAAATGGGTTTGTTCCTCCATTGCCTTCGCTTGCATCATATTCACCAAGCTCACCACGGCCATATCCCCGTGCTCAGCCATTTTTGCGTCTGCCCAACAATCCCCGTGCGTGGCTGCTAGTTGTCGTCGGGTGCTTGAGGCAGCTGGTGGTAAAGAGCGAAAGTCACGCAGAGGAGCTTGGGGGGGCGGATACTTTTTCTTCTTTTCTCTCAAGTTCATCGACGCATATGTATACACATAACCGAACATCCCTGTCTAAATAAGAATATTAGTCAAAATCATCATTATAGGACAGAGGAAGATAGAGGAAGACCTGGGCCACCTCCGACACACCCGCTCTAGCATAGACGATGAAATAACCCTTGTCGCCAGTGTGAACGTAGGTGAAAAATGACGCGCATTGTCAAGATAGTCGACACGTCCCCTCGTGCACCGATGGCAGGACATAAATCTTCGTGCCAAGAAGGTAAGCTAACGAATTTGGGCCGTATAAAAAAATAAGATTTACGAACAGTTATTTGAGGGTGCGCCCATCAAACTTGAACCAATATCTCCAAACTCGCGCCTTCACCAATCACAGCAACTTCGCAGCTTATATTTCTCGCTCTCTGCATAGTGTGAGTACCTAATTATATTCTCAGCTCATCACGCCCAAGACATGCTTTCCAAGCTCCCACCAAGATTTCAACTCCAACACGGATTATGGACATTCGACGAACGCTAGAGTATGGAGGCAATGCTTCAGTTGATGTGAGGGGTACCTAACACTTCCCTTTCCCTTGGGGAGTATACAAATGGCTGAAGAACGCTTCCCGTTCGCTGTGTATACGATCCAACCTCCAGTCTCTGCTGCTCCCCGGATGGCCATCCAATAAAGGTCCGTGCCAATGCCCTTCCGTTCAATTTCTTAACTAATGTCTTTTGTACAGCGATTTCATAACATCTAATACACGCTTCCCTGGTTGCCACCAAGACTTCGACTCCAACGCGACATTTTGAGTATCCGGCGGGCGTTGGGGTATGGCAGCGGCGATTTGGTTGGGTTGAGGGATGTGGAACACTTCCCTTTCGCTTGAGGAGTCTGCAAAGGATCGAACAGCCCTCGTCGCTTGCTGTGCACACAGTTTAAAGCGCGAGGGGATGGTTCCGGGGGGTGCGTCTTTCTCCACTCATCCTCCTTCTCTTTTCTTACTCAATTAGACCTCAACATGGCCACATCGTGTCGCATACATGCATCATGCCCACCCCTCAAGTTATCCGACGAACTGAACGCGCAGAATTGCTCGACGAACGCAGGCAACATCCATCCTATTCACTCATTCCGCCCAAGCTCTTCCGCAAATGCGGAGATATGTAGGCGGCGTTTTAGTTTGTATGAGGAGTGAGGGACATTCTCATTTCGCTTGGGAGGCACTCAGATCGTTGATAGGCACAACCCGCTCGCTGTGCACACTGTTTCGAGCACAGGGGAACGAGTTCGAAGGTGCGTGATTCCTCAGTTCATGCTCCTCTCATTTTTCTCACTCAATCAAACCAGAAGCATGCCAGCAGTACGCCGCATACATCCACCCAAACTCTCTCCTCCAGTTTTACAACGAACCGGCACGTAGGATCATTCGGCGGACTTGCGGATATGGGACTACAACATTAGGCTGCACAACGTGCACAGGACGCCTCACCAGTACTTAGAGGTCACCAGGTCGATGGAGAGCACTCCTCCTTGGATGTGCACGCTGTTTAGAGGCGTTGAAGACGTTTTCGAATGACTTTCTCGAAAGGTGCGTGGTTCAACCATTTCAAGTTCAATTTTATTTTTAACCAACCTACACTTACAGAACAAGCGCATAACGTGCCCCTTTCTCACTCCTAAAGTTTCGAAGCACATCGAGAATGGAGAGGCGTTGGGCAGGCGAAGAATTATATGGCTAGAGCGACAAGGACGTCGTGGGGGTTAAGGTACCATTCTATTGCATGTTAAATCTATACACAAACACCCCCTGACCTACTTTAGTTAAAGCCTGCAGTCCCAAAACAATAATTTCATAAAAAAGAAAAGTGCGTAATCTCGCCACTTTACCGTCGATTTCTGTTTTCGACCCAACCTACTTCTAATAACAAGCGCACGAGCAAGGCCATGTGCACAACTGCCCAGCCCCAAAGTTTCATGACCACCAAAGCACGAGGAGGCATTCAGCGGACCTACGAAGATCAAGCCGGACATTCGGGATAGTCTAACCGCCGCCGAGGAGTTCTTGTTTACTTAGCAAGTATGTATATCGATGGGGGGCAGTGTTGGGCAGCTGAGGAGCATGGTTAAAGATACGAGAAAGCAGACTTCGAGGGTACGTTTTTTTGTTAAGATTCGTGGCTTCTTGTTGACTTTTCCTTTCAACAGTAAGTGCAGAGCATCAAGAATATCTTCGCAAGGTCGTTTCTGAAGCGGCGAATGTAGTAGATATACATACGCTATGGGAAAGTAGGGTGAGCATTGTGGTGCTGGCGTTATCGAAAGTAAATCCAGGAATAAGTCGAGGAATGATATATGTGTTTGCGTGGCTCGCGTTCTAGAAGGAAGTCAGTTAAACAGTGTTGCAGGTGTGGGCATTGCATGAGAATAGTTAGCATAGGAACTAAAGCGGGTATGCAGGTTTAGAAGAAACACGTCGGACGACTAACCGAAGACAGAAGCTTGGCGAGAGTTGGCTCTCTACTCAAAAGAACAAGAAAAAAGAACTGGCCAGTTCGTATCATTCAAAACACTGTTACTCGAGATGCACTTGTGACATAGACGACTTAGGCTACCCAGTAACCCAATAAACACGCCCAAAAAAAACTTTCAATCGTCGAATCCAGGGAGGGGCGCGAGGGTCCAATCCGAGCCTCTCTTGACGGCCTCGGTGAGCGTGTTTGGGTTAGTGGCAAGGAAAAACCCGACTGCCATGACGTAAGTTTCTGGGTCGATTGTGGCATACAAGGCGTCCTTGTTAGCTTCGGCAACAGTGATCCCCAAGGGAGTGATACAGGTGGAGCAGTCGGGTCCGCCATTCCAGTTGTTGCCGTCCCAGTAGTACTCACTGAGTACACGCTCTGGAGAAAGGAAGAAAACATGGATCTGTACAGATTGAGTGGAATATTAAGTTAGTCTACTGGGGTGTAAAATTGGCAGCTATGTATATACCTCCCCGGCTCCTGGTAAGCCGACAGCTGCGATAGGTGTTCCCGCAAGGGCTTCGGTTGCCGTGGAGAGAGACCTAGTGCCCGTTGAATTACCGACGTCGAAGAAGTCGGAGACACCGCATTCAGTGATTTGCCCGGTGCTGTTGGGCTGGTAGTAGATGCGCGTGCCGGCGGGGCCCCGGACAACAGCGAGGCCTCCTTGAGCAGAGAGAGGGACGAGGGCTGTAGCGTCTACAGCGGAAGCCTGTAAAAAGCCTGTAAGAAATAAGTGTTGGAGTGGAAAGGAAAGTGGTACGAACGGGGAGGGCTTTGTAAGACATTGTTCTGTATGGAGTTCAAGGTTCTTGGGCTGTTGGATAATACGGAGGCTAATTTGCCACCTTTTATATAAGTTTGTACGCCTTGTTATATCCATTCAATGTCAGGCGTTGTGAAGGCGAGAATGGTCGGTATCATAAACGTCTGAATACACAGGCGTCACAGCGCAAACTGCACGGGCATGCCGAAAGCTTGAAGAACATCTGGCGAGTTCAGATCTGGTCTTGAATGCAAGGAATGTCGAAATGGAATGTCGAAATGGAGTGGTGACACACAGACTCGGAAATGATACGGCGAAATTTGTCTCCGAGAGAGAAGACTTCTAAGCTCCAGCCTGAGAAGATAAATTTTCGAACAAGGGTGCTTTCTTCTTTCAGAAAGGATGAACTAGTATGGCAAGTATGTCGTACCCAGTTGGTACGCCAGCTCTATCACGTCTGGAACCACGAGGAGCTATGTGCTTCGCAGGAGTGTGGGATAAGTCGCCTGTGTATGCATTTCCTATGCTAACATTCAAACCTAAAGTGTCGTGACACCACAGGGAAATCGACCACACGGAAGAATATGGCACAGAGGGTAGTATTATGGCTGCCAAGCGTACTGCTGAAAAGGAGGAGTCTCGGGGCATCTGACAATATCCGGCTCTCGTGGATTGCCTCGCGCAAAGAGTGGTAGACAATGTGTATGATCATAATTGCGTGGGTTAGCCTGAACATTCGGCTCTCCTGAGCTCTCGGACCATCACTAAAACCCGATCAGGTCTTAGAGTCTGCATGAGTCGCGTACTCGACAGGAAATCAAGTTGGACACTCATCTATGCTGGTGGTTCTCTTCACTACAAAAACACCTTTAAAGGAACCTTGAACGCCTGGCTGTACACAGACCACCGCATTCCCGAAACATGAAGCTATCAATGCTAGACGCCGAGAGCCGATAATGGTCAACGCAGATACAGACAAGCAAACCTCAATCAGCTCAGACACAACACCGCCAAGCTCCAATACAACACACCTTTCATTATATGAAGGGCACACCTGATCTCAGAACTGATTCACAGCCTTCCATCCAACTTTGATGCCAGGAACACCATCCGCGTTTTCTCTGACGCCGAGTCGCCGATTGGGGAACAGCTCGGATGATCGAAGAGTGATATTAAACAGGTTTGCAGCCTGTGGAAAACGAAGTTCAATCGAACGCTTACATACACGAGTGGCAAGAAGTTGATGGTCCTTGCGGCTCAGATGGCGACCACCTAAATCCCAATCAAGAGCCGTATCAGTTCCACAATCTGGCTATATTTGGGAATACCAAGGTGCAACTCGTTCGCGGAGGTTGAAGATTTGATGGAAATTAGGTAATCCGGCATTCATCGCACCCTGGGATTTAATACCTTTTAATACTCATTATTCACCATTCCGCCTCTCATTGAATGTTTACCTTATTCATCTAAAATTTCCTTCACCTACTTACAAGTTATCCCCATTTTATGTACATTTTACATAGCATAAATGCTTAGAATACACTGTACAATCTCCTTGTGAGAGTGGTTGTACCTAAGTTAGGCCCTCCAGGCCTCACGGTGCAAGGTGGCCAATCTCCGTCACTTGGTCCAAACAAAGTTGAGTTTGGATTAGATTAGATTAGATGTGCGATCTGGAGAGCTCATGAGTAAAGTTCAGCACCGTTTGTGCCCTTTCGTTGAGTGAGACGCCTTGCAGCCAATGCTCAAGTCATCGATGCGGATGACATCAGGCGATGACCGACTCGTCATCGCGTCTGCCAACAAAGTTCAACAAACCCGCCCTGGCCGCCTCCTCCAATCACAGCTCCTTTCGATACTCGCCCTCTGCGCCACTGTAGTGAGTCCTCTCACATATCCCCAGCTCATCCCACCACCAGATCTAACCTTCAGTCTCTGCTGCTCCCCATCCCATAAACTTATTGGGTTGGAATGACAGGAGGTATGGCGGGCTCAGGACATCCCGGAGCTGTTTGGAAATCACCTAGATCGATGACGGGCACTGCTCGCACGCTGTACCCACATGACCAAGTTTTAGGTCACAAAGAGCATGTAGAGGCATTCGGCTAATAAAGAAGTATCGACGCCATCGAGATCAAGGTACCATTCCATTACATGCTAAAACTATACACATTATCTAAATAAATACTCTCCCTGCTTCAGCCAAAGCCTGAAGCCCCAAAACGACGATTTCGAAAAAAGAAAAAAGCACCATTTCAACGCTTCACCTCCGATTTCCATTTCCCACTCAAACCACCTTGAAACAGCAAGCGCACAAGTACGACTGTATGCATGACAGCGAGCGCGCGAACATGGCTATACGCACGACAGCCCAACCACAATGCCCCGAGACTGCCAGAGCATGAGGAGGCGTTCGGCAGACGCACGAACATCAAGTCGGAAATTCGGCATGGTCTAATTGTCGCAGAAGACTTCCTTTCTACTTTCCAAGTATCTATATTGAAGGAGGGGATCGTTGGGCAGCTGGGGCACATGGCTAGAGATCTAGGGAGACAGATGTTGTGGGTATGTTTTTCGTCGAGGTTCTTTGCTTGTTTTCAATTTTTTGACAACTTTTCCTCTCGACAGTGAGTGTAGAGCATCAAGAACGTCTTCATAAAGTTGTTTCGGAGGTGTTAAGCCGGGAGGAGCACAGGGATGCATTCAGTGGACAAATGAATATCGGATCGGATTTCTAGTGACCCGATTTGATACTAGGAAGGTTGAGCGCTTCATCAGCAATGTTGAAAACACTCCTTGAGCATGAGGCTAACAACGTGGCTTGCCTCTGCATCAGTATATGTGGTTACACACTCGAAAGAGCACGGGAACAAGTGAGTTAAACGGTATTCCAATTGTGGGCATTGCATGAGAATAGTTAGCATGGGAACTAAGGCGGGTATGCAGGTTTGGAAGAAACATGTCGGACGACTAACCGAAGACGGAAGCTTGGCGAGAGTTGGCTCTCTACTCAAAAGAACAAGGAAAAAGAACTGGCCAGTTCGTATAATTCAAAACACTGTTACTCGAGATGCACTTGTGACGTAAACGACCTAGGCTACCCAGTAACCCAATAAACGCGCCCCAAAAAAGCTTTCAATCGTCGAATCCAGGGAGGGGCGCGATGGTCCAATCCCCGCCTCTCTTGACAGCCTCGGTGAGCGTGTTTGGGTTAGTGGCAAGGAAAAACCCGACTGCGAAGACGTTGGTATCCGGGTCGATCGTGGCATACAAGGCGTCTTTGTTGGCTTCGGCAACAGTGATCCCCAAGGGAGTGATACAGCTGGAGCAGTCGGGTCCACCATTCCAGTTGTTGCCGTCCCAGTAGTACTCGCTGAGCACACGCTCTGGAGAAAGGAAGAAAACATGGATCTGTACAGATTGAGTGGAATATTAAGTTAGTCTACTGGGGGGTAAAATTGGCGGTTATGTATATACCTCTGCGAGCCCTGGGAAGGCGACAGCTGCGATAGGTGTTCCGGCAAGGGCTTCGGTTGCCGTGGAGAGAGGAAGAGGACTGGGCTGGACAGAATTACCGGTGTCGAAGAAGTCGGAGACACAGTATTCGGTGATCTGCCCAGTGCCGTTGGGCTGGTAGAAGATGCGCGTGCCGGCGGGGTCCCGGACAACGGCGAGACCTCCTTGAGCGGAGAAAGGGACGAGGGCTGTAGCGTCTGCAGCGGAAGCCTGTAAAAAGGGTGTAAGAAATAAGGGTTGGAGTGGAAAGGAAAGTGGTGCGAACGGGGAGGGCTTTGGAAGACATTGTGCTGTACTAGTATAGAGTTCAAGGTTCTTGAGCTGTTGGATAATACAGAGGCTGAGTTGCCACCTTTTATACAAGTTTGGACGCCTTATTATATCCATTCAATGTCAGGCATTGTGAAGGCGGGAATGGTCAATATCAGAAAGGTCTGAATACAGCGCAAGCTGCACAGGCATGCCGAAAGATTCAAGAACATCTGGTAAGATTAGATCCGGCCTTGAATACAAGGAATGTCGAAATGAAATGGTGACATACAGAAATGATACGGTGAAATTTGTCTCCGAGAGAGAAGAGTTCTAAGCTCCAACTTGAGAGAATAAAATTTCGAACATGGGTGGACAACCGTGAGTGTTGATATACTACCGTTTCTT
>JABCKU010008357.1:0-13684 GCA_018221655.1 Myochromella boudieri
GATGGCTCCGGCGCTCATCAAGGGAGGAAGATTGTTCTGATGAAAAGATTTATGGAGACTCAGTATACGTACGAGTGTAGCTTATTAAATTCAATTGACTCACTGGAAGCGCAGTCGGGCCTTTACCATCCGCGAAGGGCACCACCTTCAGGGGCACATAGCCATTTCGCCCTATTGTGATTGTACATACAGAACTGGTCAGAACAATCATGGCTCAGGTACTCACCATTGCTGCCAACCTCAAAGGATACAGCATAGTACGAGGTGCAGGTATTATGGGTATCGTAATTTTTGATCTGGCGTTTTAGGATCTGGTTGATACGTTGTAAATGGTATACTAATAGTTTATTAGAGTTGTTGGAATACACCCTGCAAGGTAGACCGCAGCCGGTAGGGGAAGGTCTGAAGGGCTTCCAATTCGTAATTGCATACTCGCTATCTTACATATATAGTACATGCACAAAGGCTACACATTTGAGAAGTCGGTCCTCACTGCATCAAATATCAGGAAGTGCCTCAAGGGGTAACCGAGTAATCATTGTTTGTGGAGGGAATTGGAGGCAGAGAACGAAACGTCGCCGGTATATCAGCAAGTGATCTCTTATTATCGATGAGTAGCATGACGACGGTTGGATACATAGCCTGCATACGTAAAGTTCAATGGTTGGCCAAGGGGTATAACAGTATAGGATGGACGGACCGTCGTTTGTACGAAACCATTGTAGATGATCGAACCAGCATACTCTGCGGTTGAATCTGGTGGTATAACCGTGGTCTGAGCGGTCATCACTACGAAAACAATCTAGGTTCCATCGTGAGGGCAGAGCATGGAACCAAAGGAAAGGGGCCCACCTGATACAGGGCATAAAAAGTCCCAGACTCAACAACTACGAGCAAGGTCTTTTGTGCTCGAGACCATTGACCTTGGAGGTTGTGGTTCCAAAAATTTCGATACGTCCTATCGTTTCCAGCTGAATGGTCATATAGGTTACTGTACAAAGCTTTCATACCCACCATAGCTTATACGTGATCAAAAGTGTTGAAACGGCATTTGTGACAAGCGACATAGAGTTGCTTGCGTTGAAGATAGGCCCAGTGAGCTCTACACCGAGAAGAAAAGCATACTGTGCTGAGAAAGTCGACGTAAGTGCCAGATACGCGAATGAGGTGCCTACAGAAGGTGTAGATCAGGTTTTGCATAAAAATGATGAAAGGCACGAGTAGCTGATAGAAAATGACGTACCAATCGTCCCGAGTAAGAGGGCTATCGGCCCAATCATGATCCATCGATGGTCAAAGCAAAGCACCCATGCCCTCCAAACGACTATGAGGTCACTGACGATTTGCTGTTGCCACATTAGTCGAAGTTTTAGAATCGAGAAGATGGCAGCGTACGCTTATTTGGGGCGTCCATGATGCTATTTGCGTCATAACGTAACCGCGCTCGTAAATGTGCTTTATGTCGAGGTTATGCTTGATGCAATCATCTACTCCAGTCCTGATGGAGACGCACAAAAGTGCGATTTGAGCTGCACAGTAGAATGTCCCGAGTACAAAGCTTATGACCGCCAACGTGAACATAGCCCAGGAGGAGAGCATTTTGACTTCACGTTGACTTTCACGTAAAAATGAGAATTGTATGGTATTCAAGATGCAAAAGCGCGCACAGGAAGTTGAACGTGGATATAGAAAATAGTAAGAGTAGTATCCCTGATCAGAACCATGAGCGTAAATATAATAAGTGAGTGAATAAACTGACCATAAAGGAACGTGGACGTCGTTGCAACTGTCCACAAGCGGAGGATCATTATACCGCCATTTCTAAGGTATTCACGCTCGTCAGGAGAGAACATACTGGGAGCCGCCCTCAAATTGTGGGAAGTAAGTAGGCACAGATTCACCCAAGTACACGGCATATCGTTTTTATAGGTCCAAGAATAATTAATGCCACAACAGACGTCAAAGGCAATTAAGGATATGAAATGCATCATACATCAGGCATTGGGGCCTTCTAGGTGGCGGCCGTCCAAGAATGAGAGTTGGCCGCGATAGCATGTTTAGTTCATTGAGCACCTGAGCCTTAAGGCTAAAAAAAAGAACGTTTGTGGTACCTAGAATCAGATGGTTGATATATCACAGAAAGCCTCCGTGATTTCATTCGACATTCCAAAATTGGTGTGATGGCTACTCATTATTTCGCCGTTTATAGTTCCACGGCGGCGAAAACCTGTATGCTGGGAAGCGCCTATAGAGACAGAAATAGTTCATCGGATCTTCCCTCTCGACCTTTAGAAGATAGTGTGAAATATTATCCAGAAACAGCCGTGCGCAAAGAGAGATAGGTCATTTCACGGACGATAACGAGCGTTAACGGTAACGGTAACAAGGAGCGTTTGCAAGATGTATCCTGATGGATCGCGCCAGTCTCACGCGGAAGAGGACATATCGGTATGGCCAGCCACGCACAGGTGGTATGAGCTCTGGCAGGGCCCTACATGTCGAACAAATCAGGAGAGGGCAGGTATAGAATAAGAAATTGACCGGAGATTTCGTGATGGTTCTGTACTCACAATTGAGAACGTCGGAAAAACCGTCAGCTCCCATCTCACAAACTCGCATAATGCGACGGTAAAATCAATAACTTGAGTATCATAAATCAGAGGGCGAAATACAGGCCAGTTCACTGCAATACGTTCGTTAGCACGCATTTCAATTTTATAATCCAACGAACACGCATGAGATATACCTAATAATGAAATTAAAAACTTGAAGAACGGAGGGTGTAGATTAGTTGTCTATACGAGAACACGGGTTTATGCAGATCGTGCCCATGTTTGCGGCGGTGTATGGTGCTAGAATCGGTATAACAGTGTCAACAGAAAAAGATATTAGCACTAATCGTTAATGTTAAGGTAGAACTCGTGGTGTGAGCCTCCTTCGACATACCTCGCGTGACGTCGTTGTCTGTGTTGAGGCAGTCAGGCCTTTGAGGCCTTGGATTGTTTATGGTGACAAGTTTCTGCGGCGGGGAGTCGGGGACGGCAGTCCAAGGGCAGATACAGCTTCGGGGAAAGATAGCCACTATGTCAAGCACACTAAAGTTAGAGAGGAGCCACGCCACCTGGCTGCGCAGCTTGGGTGGGTGAAAGGTGATCGCCTGTGGTTGTGGTCGTTGAATCCTTGTTGAATCCATTGTGAACTTGTCAGTGAACAAGCCTTTGATATGATGACGAAAGCGGTTCAAGATTCCCACGCGCCCATCAAAGGACCGCCCAAACCGGAGATCCATTTTCAGGCTTGTTTCAACTTGCTTGATCCCAATGATAACTTTCTGGCCATCCTCACCTCACTTCGCCTCTGTCCTCGCTCACCACCGATGGTAGATCCCGAACTCTTCGGGGGTTTGTGCTATCTTGATCCAGCCCGAGCTGGATCCAAAACACTAATTGATGGTGGTGGCACGGCTTTCATGGCTCAGAGTCGTTTGATTCGAGGCGGACCTGTGTGAATGCTGTTGTTCTGCCACCAATGTCGGCATTCAGAAAGGTCTGTCCGCAGTCTGATTTATTGTATTCCCTCATATCGTGGCACTAGTTGATAGCTATTTTTACTACTTTCCTGAAGAGCTAGACGCATGGTCATACGTCGTGATTCGTGATGTCACTATAGATGGGGTTCTCGTTTCCTGAGGTGAGCTTCTCTTGATCTTGACACCCCATTTTTCTCCAAATGCATTTGCGCTCGCAAAGCTAAGTACATATGTGGTGTACACTTTCTTATCATTGTTCGCCGCTCGTCCGGGTTCGCTCTGCGACGGTGACCATACCTCGTCTGCTTGTCATCGCACTTAGCCCCACAACAACCGACAAGCTCGGTACATCATCTTACTATATCATCGTATGTGGACGGCGGATTGAACTTACACCTCGGTAGATGCCACTACTAGCGCTCACCGGATCCAGGACAACCGTCACAGTTATATATGTTGCTTATTGCTGTGAACTGCAACGGGGATGCCATTGGACGGGTGTTGGGCGCTGATTATGGGTTCTAGGTTGGCGTTTGAAAATGTATGTGTGATGAGCGCTCCAACTCAATTTACTGATGATCTTATCCCTCGTACAGCACGACGTGGTGCCTATTCGACTCGGACGGTAATATTTGATGATGCGTACTACATGGCGGTGCAGAAAGCCCAGCCAAAGATGCCGGTGGACGCGCCCATGGCATTTCGGTCTTTTTTTATTGTTCTGCTGTTTGCATCTCGGTTCCCATAACTTGCAATACATCGTGTTGTGAATTCAGATGGGGTGTTTTACAGCAAATGCGCTGGTTTCCACCCAAGTGTCCCCCAGTTCCGAGTCCGATGGTATACCCCGAGTTTCCGAGTCTGAACGCGTCTACGTTGGCGCCAAAATATGCCTAAAAGATCGTTGGGTCCGCGATGCTCCGCCGTACATGCTCGATGATTGAAACCGCGACCGAACCAACAAACTTCGGATCCGCATTACGTCCCTGTCTAGTGCCCACAATTTTTGCAGTGGAACCTTCGAGAGGCTTGGATCTGGGTTGTTGATCACACAGTTCAAACAGTCTCGTTCCGAATTGTAGATCGTGTTTTACATGGACATTGCACCGCCCATCTCGTCGGAGGAATCAATGCTCAGTTGAGATCATGTTACGATTTCAAAGCTGAAGCGCTATTTTACAATGAGTTTCGTGATCGTCTATCCGCAGCTGTTGACACGGTATATCAATTGGCCGTTGTTGTATAGCCTCGTCCTGTATAAAATAGTGAACCCTTCCGCTTGTCAATCCACACCTCACATCGAGCTATTCTACCTCTAGTGCTTTACCACTTTATCCTTCAGTAAGTGAAGTGTTATTAGCCATGCGAATTCTTTAACATATCCTTGAAGAAATCACAACCAGCCTCTTTGGCATTTGCATGTTTCTAGATCTGTGAGTTCTCCGCAACGTACCAGAGATCTCACTCATGTTTGGTGTTGTAGGGAGCGAGACCTTGGTGCATTACCAAGAAAATTCATACTTTCAACGATGATGGCAATTTACTGCTCAATATCTTGGCGGGGGTTGCAACAGGCCTCTTCATCACTTACACATATCTGAACAGTGGTGAGTTCTCTGTATGATTATGCACTGCAGCTTCCATTTATCTTTGCACTACAGTGGGTGAGGACTTGGCACACTACTTGCAACAATGGCAGCAACCTACCTGCTCCATGTTGCTATCACTCTGGTAGTGTTGTAGCATGTCACATCCAGGTATGAATATTATTCTCATCCAATATCAATATACTCACAAAGAGTTAGTTAATCATCAATGACTGCATAGTGGTCTGGTGATGTGCATGCATGGATTCTATACCCTGACCAGAAGTGGGCAAGGCTTGCACCATGTTTCCTAGTTGTGGCAACCATTGGTATGTTTATTCAATTTCTGCTAAGGTAGAAAGGTATTCATCTTCTCATATAATTTGTATAGGGCTCTTTATACCAGACTTGATCCTCAGCAGCTCCCCTGCTACAGAACTGATGGGTAGTGGTGTTGTGGCATCACAAACTTGGTTGCCACTCTCCTAATCCTTCACCAACTTAGGTATGCCATATCTTTATTACTTTTTTTTCAATACTGAATGCTCATTCAGAATCCAGCACCACTTAAATGAACTCAACTTTGGAGGGAGGCCAATGATATGTGGATAATGATAATTGCTTGCTCTAACTTCTTGTAGAGTCTGGTTTTGTATTCTGTACTCTCCAGGTTTGCATTCTGTCTTGTACCTTACTGTCTCCTTAATAATGCAATAATTTCTATCAAAGGCTCCAGATATTATTTTTATATACACCATCATTATCCGTCAGTGATATTGCCTACTATGTGATTAACCAGCCATTATTTCCCTTTGTAGTTATTATCATTATTTGAACTAATACCTCAACTACTTATTGTGAGCCATACTAGTGATAACTCAGCTCCTTTACCCCCTTTTTATTGTTATAAAATTTTTGCAGCTGAATGACAATTAGAGGTCTGGGCTTTTACCATCCCATCTTGTGGTATTGAGCCTAGCTTTGTCTGCATATTCCCCACTAGATGATCTGATATATATATTACTGTGCTTTAAATTCAATCATTGCCTGTTCCAGCCTAGAGTAAATTACATTCCTCTTCTCCTAAAGTTGAGATAATTTAGTATGTAAGAAATTGTTTTTGAATCATTCTGATTCTGTACTCATTTCAGGGGAACTGAGAACTTCCTGTCCCTTGTGTGGCTTTTTATTGTGTTTTGCAGACAGTCCGGAAAATACAATAAAGAGCTACGCGGGGGATAGGAAGTTCTCAGCCCACCTAAAACAAGTACTGAATCGGAATAATTCAGGAGAAGTTTCTTTAATATAGTTTTCAATAACATTACAACATTTACAGAAATATTATATATTCTGTACTCATTTACTTCCTCCTCCTGGGGTGATATATACCTTTGCCCAGATCAATATATGTATCTCACCGATTTGCTGATGAACATGTGCGTCCTCTGAATCACGCATCGAGGGACCGACGTTGGCTATCCTTCGGTGCTTGTTGACAATGTTCCCGTATTTAAAGAGCGTCAAGGTAGATGCCGTCGAACCTACCGATCTAGATGTGGCACAGAAGTGGGAGGAACTTCAGAAACTAATCAGCAGTAGTTTGACACTTTAACCTTTCGACCTTGATATTTGGGAGGAAAGGTACTAGTAATACAATCCAGCAGATTTAGCCATTCTTATAGTAACTACCCAGGTTAGCCCAGCACTTCGTGTCGAAATAAATAGATACATAATGCTGTGCAAAAATTGAGTTATAACAAGTATCCTGTAGATTCATCCGCTCATAGCCATGTACCCATGTCAGCTCAATGAGAACGCGGCTTTCACAGGCGTACGGGTCCTTGATAACACGATAAGCCCAAGTATCCTATTACAACAAGTGAGAACCATCATATACTTATGATCAAACGAACCTCTACGTGAACAGTAAGGAATTGTGCTTGAGTATTTACTGCTAACATCTCCCTCAGGTCCCAGATATCAATCCATCCAATTCCCAGCTTAACATCCCCACTCCATCATACCCCACTCAAATTCACGGCCCAACACCCCACAGTCTCGAACTTTTTCCGGCCATCCCCTTCTTCGCGTCTTTTCTCGTCCCAGGGAACAAAAAGCTCGTTCCCGAAAGTGGGACGTGGCATGCTGGAGACTTTGTATGGCACATCGCCGAGGTAGTGGCCGTATTTACCGTCTCTACATAATGTGTACAGTGAGTGGCGAGTAAGTGAAGAGGAATGAATGGGAAAAGACGTACCTGTCCGGGGGAGATGAATACCAGTTCACATAGGGCGGCATATTTATATTTGAATTCGTTTTAGGCACCAGTCCTGAGATGTATTTCCGTGGGGACTGAGATCGCGTCAGCACAGTTGGAAAGAGGGAGGGGGGGAAAGGAAGGATCCAACCTTTTACTGCTCCCGCTCCCTCCCGCTCCCTCCTTCTCCTTCTCCTTCTCCAGTACTGTCCGAGTCGAAACAGAACCTGAATCGTTGACAACCGCCAATGCCTCCATAGGCACAAGCCTTTGCCCCTGGATAGGGAGGGACCGAACGTCCATGTGCCTCGCGGCGGGTGTTGAAGAGTTGAGGGAGATGCCGTGCTCCGTGCTGGTCGAGGAAGTAAATGAGGCCTGTGAAGCCAGGTACGAAGGCGGTGGGTGAGGACGGGGAGGTGAGGTGTGGTACGAGCGGAGCTGTGTTGGATGGGGTAAGGTTAGTTAGTTGAATTTGCATACGATAAGGGAAGAAGAAACACGTACGAGTGCGGCTCAATGCCTCGTCAGGTTTGACAGGCGTGATGGAGGCGACCCTGCTTGTGCTGGTTTACTCAGCTGCCGTTTCCGGATCTGGTGCCCCGTTACCATTACCATCTCCGTTGCCCACCTCCGCCTGTACGCTAATACCGATGCCGATGCACACCGGCCTCTCTGCCTCTCCCTGTTTCACCACTGGGACTAGGAGTAAGTTTGTCATCTGTACCCTCCGTCTCCGCCTCCAAATCATCATCCGAATACGCTTATCCCAATTACATACCATCGCCAGATACCTCAGTGGCCCGCTTCGAGGAACACGAGACATATGTATACGTGGAGGGAGAAGAAGGGTGTTCGTTGGTGTGATGGTACGATATGAGAGATGGTTGGTTCTTCCTGCTGGTGAGGGCTGGAGCTTCTGGGGCACGTATACATATGTGTATTCGTCTGCTCGGATGGGTTGTTGTTCTTGTGATTGTTACGCAGCGTTGAAAGCGAGAAGGGAAGGGCGGGGAAGTGGTTTCGGCTTTTCACGACGAGCTTGTCAAAGAGTCTCAGGCTGGTGTCCGCCGTCGGCGCCTTTCCTCTGCTCCCACCGCTACCGCGTGACAAGCGCTGCTGACAAGCGTTTCAGGAGTTGATTAGGCGCCAATACGCGACAGGAAAAGCCGGCGATGAAACCAAATTGAGAATAGGAGTCTGTTCTGGGCGAGGAGAAATGGCAATAGCCTGGAGATGCGTGATAGAAACAAGCCAAGGAGGCGTTGTTGTAGTCGTTACCTACAGTCAATCCCAGCGTCAGTCCACATTAGCCAAAAAGATACATGAACTAGAATACGCACCGAGCAGTTCTTCATTTCATTTGTGGCTGTAGCAAGACCGTTGGTTCAACGGATATCCAATTAGACAGAGTACACGTGGCAGACAGTGCTAGCCAGTGGGAGAGGAAAGGAACGCAGAAAGAATACAGGCATCGAGGAAGGTCAGTGAGGTGTACTCCGCTGTGCATTGTACTCGAGGTTGAGTCTAGGCTGTCTCAGTATCTGTTGTGAGCTACAATGCCCGTGGGTTGATGAAGCAGAATTTGAGGCGGAATGTCCGTGCTAGTGCCCATACACATATCTATAATCTAAGGAGGATGCAGGTGGAGAATTTGTGGACGCAGGTGGGTACGAAGAGCGGGTCGTTTCGAATTGGTGTGTCGTGGTCGGCGTGATGATGTGCAACGTGCTCAACGTTGATGGCATTGGATTTGATCAACTCCGACGGCAACCTCCAAGCACTGAACTCACGACTCACTCACCACATCAATAAAATCTCTTCAAATTCGTTTTTCTGGTTCTTTCATGATATTAAATATGCTCGTTAACTGCTCTGGGGTATTCGGTGGACTCACTCAAAAGAACAAAGAAGGCTACCTCAATTCCTCTGATTGCGCATTCCCCCATGACAAATCGGTAAAAATGCAGTTTTCGCAGTAATAATAATAGGTGTTACTAACCCGCGACCAGGTTATTCATAGTCCTTGATTCGTTCACGTTCTGCCCAGCCTGGGTGCAAATCGACTCATTGAGTTTGGCTACTCGGTCAACAAAAGGCGTCAACTTCGACTCTATGCCCTATTCCATTCATATATCAGGATCACTTTATGCTAGGAGGCTTATTTCTAAAATATGGCTACTCGCCATGACATACTCCACCTCCTCGGACCTATACCGCCCCCCGTGACCGAAGCATTCGACCACGTTGAGGAAGCAGTACAATCACCCCAAAATGGGCCGTGGCTACGGCTCATCGTTATCACCTGCTCCAACAGCTCTCAGAATATGACAAGACCCAATTTAGCGCGCTGTATGCAGCAGTATGACCTTCCATCCCGTCAACCCCAAAATCCTCGATAAACAAAGTTCAAACCCCAACTTTGTGTTGGTCCATATCGACACCTTCGCGTCTTGTATACCGAGCTGCACGTGTTGATGTACTGGATGTCACGTTGACGCAGGCTGTGCTTGACAACTGCTTAAATTAACTTTGCTTATAGACCTCGATCCAGCATTCACAAGGCATTGTCTTACCCCTCTGTCCTCCCTAGCTACGACTTATAAATCGGGGAAGATTGAGACACGGCCGGTGGAATATTCGTTTCCAGATACGACTCATACAATTTCATCCCACCAGCATGCATCACTGTCTTCAGATACACGAGATATTGGTTACAATTTTCAATGAATTTGACCAACGGACGAAAGGAAATTTAGGATGTTTGGCTAGGGCTTGTACTACTTTCACTGGCAAGCCTCCCCTCGTACGGTCATAGGCTTGGCAGCACCGCTAAAGATATAGCAATCGAATAGAACCAGCTCTGAACGCATTGTGGTATTTTCAAAACGATCTGACAACTCTGATTAAAGTAATGCCTGGGAGGCTTTGGGGCAAGGGTAGCGGCCTTGGAATAAAAGTGCGTGTATAATTAGCTATTACTACTACTTTGATGCGAAGGATTCAACCCGGGGACTTAGACATTGAGCAGACCGTTTTGCAACGCTGACTGGCATAGATTCGATTTCTATTCGCGTCGAATGCGTCTTATTAAGATAATATCTATCTATGCACCAACACAGACTGATTACGACATCTTTGGATTCCTGGTGGCAACTAGACTTGAACACTCCCCGGACTGGGTACCATTCCCTCTCCTTCGCCGCTTAGTCCTCGCTCAGGAGTTCGGAGTGCGATTACTTCCCACTCTCCTTTCGGTACTTATGCCTTCCGTGACGGCTCTTGACATCTGCGTTACCACCAATCCAACCTCTGACGCGTGGCTCTCCAGATTACTAATTGCCATGACAGAAATGCACTTGAATATATGGGCACTTCGCGTGACTTACGATGCGCGAGGATACACAAGATCCGAATTTTTCTCCATTATAACGACATTCATATGTTCCCTGCAACATCTCCAATCCCTCGAGCTCGACGTGATGGAATTGCAGACGCTGACGCCCAGGGTATTTGAGCATTTGGGACATCTTCGAGCCTTCCGTACCCTGGTAATTAAGCGTATCATTTTACCCAACCCAAGGATTAGCGACTGGTGTACACTCCCTATCAAAGGACTTGCGCAGATTTCTGAACTTTCGATCCCAACGCCCGATATCGATGTAGCAAGGAAGATATTGGAATTACACCGGAGTTACTTCAGTAGACTCACACTCTCGGCTGCCCAGAAGCCCATGTTGGACATACCGGCGCATTCGCTATGGTCACGGCCTGTGACCCCCCCGACTGACCATGAATTCTCGTCTTACGAGCGGTTCATGTGGGCACTACGAGGTCACCCATGCGCTACCTCCTTGACATGCCTCACATTTTCATTCAGTGATGTCCAATTTTCCAGACCACATAACCCTCCTTCGGGCACTCTACGAATTCTCTTCCACATAAGGTCCATGCAGATTCTCGACATCAACCTGGGTTGTGCTTTGGCGCTGAATGACGAGTGGATCGTAGGCGCTACTGCGGCATGGCGCAGTCTCGAAAAACTTGTATTGAACGAGAGAAATCCCACATCGCGGGTATCAATGGGTGGATTGATACCTCTCATAAAGGGCTGCCCTCAACTACATACTCTTTCGTTGTCCATTAATGCGAGGCCGTTTGATGATTCCCTCAGAGTCTTCCTCAGCGGTGAAGAACAAGTCTGCAATACCCACATAACGTACTTAAGAATGAAGCACTGTAGTATTGAGGAGGAGGAGGAGGGCCCCGTAGCGCGCTGCCTCAAGCTTTTGTTCCCATCTTTGTACTCTGTCGAAATCCACGGGGATAACCCTGAAGAGGAGGACCGATGGTGGTGGGTTGGTGATTGGGTAAGGGAAACGTACGAAGAGAAGACCTAGTATGGGGAAGAGGAAGGCCCAGTATAAAAAGAGAGAGGAAATGGAGTTCGGTGAGGCAGAGGTTGTACAAACGTTAATCCGAATGTTTCTTCCCATCATGTGTCCATGGTGGATCACGAATTATATACTTCTTTTTACCTAGCAAGGCCTTCTAGCGCAAAATGAGAAGGAAAAGGGAACTGAGCCCGATGGGAGGGAATGTCAGCAATTATGTGGTTGAGCCCCAGCACCACAGCGCCAGTCAATGCCCAAGGCACTACCAATGATTTCTGGATTTGTTCTGAGCCTGTGAAAGGGCGTGAAGGAAGTAACACACCGACATTTATTTAAAATAAAGTAACTACTACTAGATACAGAGGCGGAAGATAAACCTAATTGTTCGGAGTAAGTATGGTATGTAATAATAGCGTTGTCCTCAGGTCCGTATAGAAATGGAGGTTGTTCAATTGAATGTCGAGATGGTAGGTCATAAAAAACAAACGGGGGTATCGTCCGTGGTCACCGTATGTCTGATAAGCCTCCATTACTCTTAAGCGCTTCCACCACACTGAGGCGGTACTGCAGCGTCAATTGCATCCCAGGGGTCAGGGGGATATATGCATCCTGCGATGGGTGTCGGTGCACCGGCTGTGTCTTGCGCATCATACCACCCATTGCCAACAGTAATGCTCTTTGTCGTAGATGCTGTGAGAGTAGGGGGAGACAGGGTCGCCACAGTGCCAGTAGGGGTATATGTTGGGAGGAGGCTTGCAGGAGCACCGGCGTTGGAGATGGTCGCAGGGGGCCAAGGGAAGTCGGTTGTGGCAGTTGCCGCGATAGTACCCGCACCTGCACCACCTGTCTGCCATGGTTGGAACTTGCCGTTAAAGCTGGAGCCGGGTGCACCAAGAGAAGCACATGTACCCAGCGCTTTCCTGGGATCTTTCGGCATCCAGCCATTCCGATAACCAAGTTGATACGACCACAGAGGAGCTTCCACAATACCGGCCTCGGAGTTGCCAATCTTTGTGTTTAGGTATAAGCATGTGTACTTCACTAAGGCACACGAAACTGTGGCCGATGTGTACAACTAACCTTCCACGTCCAGAAGAACCAATCTCCGAGTGCGTCCATACTGGCTTCAGCGAATTTGAGAATGCCAGCTTTGGTGCCGGCTGACCAATTGGATGAATCCTGCCAATCAGCGCAGTTTCCTCCGTAGCTTGGGTCGCCGTTGGTAACGAAAAGGCCGCAATCATTGAAACCGTTGCTGAATTCCCCAGCGATTGTTACGCCAAACTCAGATCGACTGAATATAAGTATGACAGACATAACAGGTCAACCGACGTGATTTTGGGCTTGGAAGGGTAATTACATACCTACGGTTTAGAGCAGACCCCCATCGATTACATGCTTGCGTCGGCCATGTACCACCGGCATCATCACCTGTCCCTGTATCGATTGGAGATGTAGCTGACGAATGGTCGAAGGCAAAGTAAGGGTGGGTATCTAGGACGATGCGGTCAGCGCCGGGCAGGAAATCTGCCCAGGAAGAAAGCTGAAATCCATCATGGATTGATATATATGGTCCGTTTCCAGCTCCAAATCCTGTGATGCTGCGAATCATGGTATGTACTTCTAGGTAGCTGAAAAAAAGAATTCGACAACTTGGTCATACAGAAGATGATGAAACCTACAAGCTAGTTAATTGAGATATGCCAATACTGAGGAGTGGTTCGTTCATGACACCGAAAACAGGCACAACGTCCTTCCATTGGGGCTGGGAGACGAATTCTGTGATTACCCGTATATACTCAAGCGCTCGTTGTGCGTTGGCGATACCCATAACACCGTTAAGAAAATTGATTTGGCCGAGCTTTCCAGAATGGTTGTATCCTGAAAGAGGCTACGTGAGATTTATCATTTATGTGAGGTA
>JABCKU010008358.1:0-18520 GCA_018221655.1 Myochromella boudieri
GGGGCGTCATAAATGAGGATCCAAAGGCAAGATGGCTGCTGTGGTCAAGTGTTATATGAAGAACACATTTACAGAAACTCTGGAGGTTAAAAAGCATATGATTAGTGCACATTACAAACGCGCTAACGAAAATATCGGCCGCTGGTTTCGCGCATGGTCATCGCCTCCGTGGCAAACGATCATCACAAGGCCCATGAAAGGCGGTGTTGGGGACTCAGGGCCGCTGGAAAACCATTGCTGTGCCTGTCATCTCACAAGGTGCGTATCTGGAGTGAATGATCAACTGTAGTGAAGTGAGCATCAAGTGAGCGTATCATGGGGCGAGTTCATAGTACATAGAGTTTGTGCATCAGCAGCCCCGAATGTCATGCTTGTTCCAGTGACCAGATATCTGATACCGCCGTTAGTAACGATTCAATTACGATTCGTTGCGACAACGGCCAGTCACAAGTTGTCAGCTTGGCTCGTTGGAGTTGTACTGAGTGTTTCCTCCAGTTTTCTACTAGTAGTAGCAGCTCAGCGTGCGAGGCTAGGAGGAGGTTCTTAGTAACTTTTCAAACCTGAGAACTTGAGCATCTACCAGTAGTTGAGCTGAAGACGCCGGACAGCGACAGTTAAATAACACTTAGCAATGCATAGTACATCATTAGATGAACTACTGATGATCATTCGGTATGCTGTTTCAGGAACAAGATGTTGCTTTAATTAAGTTTGCGCCGGCGGCTGTCATTTCTCGACATATCTGATTCTAATTTATGTGGGTTAGAAGTGGGTTAGAAATGTTAGCGTTCTGTAAAATATTTAAGCGACCCACCTTCATGTAAACGTAAACTCACAAAATGTCCCGAATCAATGTATACAGAGAACTTGTGCCAACACGCCTTATCTGCATCAAGGTGCTACCGGTGCCTAGCTGAGACTTCAGACTCGAGTCATAGTACTGTCCATCAAACATAGACCCCATGATCGTTATCCTTAGGCTGAATCCTAGAAATCGTACGCCTCGGGATCTGGACGTCCATGACGTTTTTACCTGTGTGACTGTGACCCAACGGTGGCCCTGAGGGACCAGCATGTTACTATTAGGAAGTTCAGCCCGTTAGAGATATGGTGAGCACTGATGGCCCGAAGAGGATATTCTGAGAGCTTGTGACGAACACAGCAGCATAAAAAATCTGTAATTTTGAGTTGTATGGAGAACTTGGCATTACTACCAGTCAGGAAGTGAAGATATGTTTACTCTTTACGGATTGACAGGTCCATAACACTCACCGTATCAGATATACTGTAGACAGGAAAAAAGTTTACATGGGCCTAACTGGGAATTGAACCCAGGACCTCCTCGATTTGATGCAAGCACCCTAACAAGGAATCATACTACTAGACCATCAGGCCGGTAGTGGAGTTCTACTGTGTGTTCTGTCCAACTGATTGTGTTATTTCGTGTAACACTTTGCTTACTGTATAATGCAAATCAGCAGATAGGTCGGTGGTCTCTTGAAAAAAAAAACTGTCCTACGTAAACTAGCTTCTTCGTCAACGCCATCCTAGCATGGGGCATTCGTGGGCATGTCAATCGTTGGCAATGCCAAACTTGTCGATCTTCGTAGACCTCGGGACGTGGAGTGCAAGCCAGCGGGATTCGCGGGGCCTGCAGTTCCGGTCCACCAGCTCGAGTGGCGGGGTCGGAGGTGATATACATAGCCTACACCAGATGAATCCAGACATATCGATTCAATTTGGTTAAAGGTCGGATATAGCATTCCAAACGATTGTTGGGTTGTTACACTTGTTGATCTCGTACCTGACAGAGTGACGGCGATCATTTTGTACATTGCATACACCTTTTGTTATTCTCCCAAGGGGTTGAATAGATATCAGAGTTGACGTATGAGCAGAACAGGGCGCTGGGAGAACGTTATTAGATTGTGACATGCCATTCGGCACATCAACATCCCCAGAACTTCACCCGAGACGACCTCATTTTGTAGAGGAGTGTTCTATCAGGAAGCCCAGCGCCGAGCACACAGCAAATTGGGAAGACAGAGTCTGATTGCGACCTCTGGCACAACCGGATGCAGTTAGGGAGTATTGGGACTGGGACGGGAGGGCTACAGCTGAAAATAGCTGTAGGGATAATCGCGTTTCATACAATAGACGCTCGGAACGCCAAACATGTTGAACCATGAACATGGAGATGACATGTATCACAATTATATCATGAGGGCAACTTAGCAGGGGCAAAGCCAGGCTAGTATAACATGCCAGACGCGAGCGAGACATGGCCGCATATCCCAGAATTAGCGTGCAACGAGGACAATGTACAATAGGGTAACACGGAGGAGCAATGAGCAGTTTGAACGAGATAGGAAGGTGTTGTTTGGCGGGAACAATAGTGGAAAGGCATTGTTGTGGCATATTTGTCTACGCGGCCCAAGGAACAGTGGGCTTGGAAGTTCTATTGTTCGAAGAATTATCGACTATGCGCAGGGCTTTTGTTCGTTCGATAGATTATAAGCAGGAGGGCCGCGAGGAGATCAGACTAACATTTCAGAGCTAGTCTCGACTTGTTACGTCTCTCGTCCTCGCCGCGCTACCTGTTCTCCTCAAATTTAATCACGGTGAGCTCCGGGCTTCATTCTTGCTTTGTTCGCTGCTAATGGGTCTTAGTCGGATATTGCCATGTCTTCTTATCAGATCGTTAATTTCAACGCCCCCGTGGTCCAGGCTTATTCTTTTCTCTCCAAACCCCCTCCCCCGGCCCAGAAGAAGCGTCCTACCCAACCTCCCCCGCCTATCCCCCGTAAACGCTCGTCAACCTTCGGTGCCATCGCTGCCTGGGCTTCCCACGTACAACCAGGTTCACCTGGTTCGCCACACTCTCCTCGTCGTAGGCCGTCGTTATCGCGTCGTCCCTCGGCTTCTAGTCGAAGACCATCTATCTCACGCACACCTAGCCCTCGTTCAACCTCCCACTCGTTTTTAGTTATTGAAACACCCTCTCCAGCCACTAAGGAGTTTGCGGTAGACCTTACAGACCTGGGATACACCTCCGTATTTGTTCATCTACCAAAAACACCGAACACGCCCGCCCCATTTTTCATGAAGTCGTCCGGATCCCCTGTTAACCCTGAGTCGTTCCCAGTACCAGCCACTCGCACTCGCACTCATCCTCTGAAGCGTTTTCGCTCTCTGTCCATCCTCCGCTCTCGTGGCCGTTCTACCTCTGGGACTCTCCCACCATCTCCAACGAAATCTACGCGAACATCTAAGCCACGTTCGCCCATGAAGCCAGATTCTCCTCAGATCCTGGCAGCTACCATAGCTAAGCGTAAGAAAGCTGTTTACGCCTTTGCCAAACCTAGTAAGGTTAAGGCTAAACCCCAGAAAGAGAAGCCTGCTCTTCCACCTTCTCTTGCTGCTGAGCTTGCTCTTATGCAGTTTGCTGACGGTGGCAGCACGGAGGCCAATATCAAGCGGCTCATGGAAGCTCACGCACGTGCTACGGCACCTGCTGGCACGAAATCTACTGAGACGGGTGTAGGTGATGTTTACAGGGACGGCAAAGGTGGAATCTGGTGGGACCGTGAAGAAGAGATGGAATATGTCCATCTGCTCGGCGGCAATTCATCATCTCATGTTACCGGTTTCGAAAAATGGGTTTCATTCGGTGGTGAAGTAAAGGAAGGCAAATATTCTGAGGATGACGATGCAGCTCTCGCACTAGCAAGCCTTGCTGGCTTGGGAAGGCGAGACAGTGCCAATTCCATCGCCTCTGTAAACTCCTCCCTTGATCCCTGCAATGTTATTAAACCCGCGGAGGACGATGCCGCCATGCTCCGCGTACCACTCGTCCCCGTCCACTCTACTCCCGCCGCATCGACTACTGAAGCCCAGAAGGAGAACCAAGCGCCCCAACCCAAACGCCGGCATACCCCTGAACCCATCCTCACTGTCCCCTCTCGCCCCCGCGCTCAAGCCCATCACCTTCATGCTTCCCCCAACTTCTTCCTTCTCGACCTCAACGCCTTCAGTGTCCCCACCACTCCACGCACACCCCGCACACCTCGCACCCCACATACACCGGGGTCCCCGTACCCATGCACCCGCGCCACTCGTGCCGGTCAGCACACGCGTACCCGATCCTCACCTGTACGATCCGCATTTACCTCCCATCGTACACAGGGCCAGAGGCTTCGCGGCCCTGCCCGTCGTCGCCCTGCCCCTCTGACAATCGTTGCACACGCCCCAATGAGGGGTGTCTCGCCAGATTTGGATGAGGTGGACGTGGAGATGGCAGAGGCGGAGAAAGCGAAGAGGGATTTCCTGAACGCGTCTTTCGAACCTGCCCCTGCCCCTACTTCTCCAGCCCGCGTGGTTGCTTCACTACCTACTCCTATTGCGCTTAAGGCAGCTGTAGCACACCCCGAGAAGGAGCGATCGCTGAAGAAGAAAGCGAGCCGTCCGCTTTTCGGATTCTTCATGAGAAAGTAAACACTCAACGAAAAAAAAACGACTTGGACTAACGAATCGACGTTGTCAAGAATTTAATGTACATTTAGATGGACCTGGTGTCGCCCGATCCTCTCCGCTTTTTGCTTTGACTCCTCACCTTTCTACTTCATCTACCCTACACTACGCCTTGTTTTCCTAGGCTCTAATTCCCTTCTCCCTAATGCTGCTCTCACAAACTTGTAATCCTTACGACGCCACCTTCTCCACTGTATTCACCACTTCCTTCTGCGTTTTCTTTTTGTATAACTATTATCCACCCGACTTCACACGCTTTCCAAACTCGTTACGCTCCGCCAACGTACGCCCTATATGCCTTATGCCTATGCTGTCTATGTGCTTGGCCATTTGTAACAGTACTGGACAATAATGTCGACAGCTCGACATGATACCCTTGGTTACCTTGTTGTAGTAGATGTATAGGTAGACGTGTATCATTATCTGTATTTTTATAAATAATTTCCAGCCTTCAGGGACTTGAAAATTCCTTATCTTATCTTATCGGACAACATCTCCCCATTCCACTGCCGCGTAGTCTCCTCAAAAGCCAAATATGACGCGGGTATCCCCTTGGTTTCTTGGGGCCATTTAGCCGACGACCGAAAATACGAAGCTTCACCAAGAAGTCTTCAAATGATTGGCAATAGTCTCCCCGAATACCTCTTCATTCGTGCCAGCATTTCTGTGGTACGCCTGGTAGCCCCAGCAAGCATCCTCTACCTCGCTGCTTGTGCATACACGCAGTCATTCCTGATTTCCCCCGTTATAACTGTAATAGCGGCGGCTGAAGCTTTATTTTACACTGTCATTTACCTTCCTCGCAAAAGGCGGCTCCAACGTGTAAGCAACACCCTTTCCTGCATTCTATTATTCGGCGCATTGAAAGTATATTTCAACAGCCACCGACGTATACACCACCAATTCTGACCAGGCTCGAGCGAGAAGCCCTCTTTTCCAAATGCTGCGAAGACCTTAGTTATATTTCGCTTCATGGACAGGATGTGCCATACCCCAAAGGCTGGTTCCTCCCCCACCACACCGGTTCCGAATATAGAATTCGCCGTCAAGACGTCGTTGAATGGCTTTTGTGGTCTCTATTCTCGAGCCCTCCTGAAGACTTACAAGAAGAGTGGACCGAAGAACTCAATACATATGTTGCAATGGTGGAGAAGCTACTGGGAGAGACTTTGAGTGATGACATGGGCACGTCGTCTGTGCGGAGTATGAGATTGACGCTCGACCCCGTCAAAATGGCTCATCGACCTTTAATTTGGTATGCAGTGAGTACTTAAATTTCTTGTATTTCTTTTACACTTCATCCTGATGGCGCTGCGAATGTGAAGATTGTTTGCCTGGTGGATACCATTACAACTTTAAACCTGTTCCGCCTTGGCTTTAAACACTACTCTTCGACGCATAAGTGGTTTCAGACATTTCCTCCTCGTCCCGTACTCTCTCTGTTCTCTAAGAATGCACATCTTACACCAGATATACTTCTACCCTACTGGTACCGCCCGCATAAATCCGTAACCAAACTTCCCATCGTTTTTCTCCACGGAATTGGAGTAAGTCCCCACTGCGCTGGATAACTTTCCTCTCTAATTACTGATTGAGCAGATTGGCTTGCACCCATATATCCCATTTATTCGTGATATTATCTCCCAAGATCCAGATGTAGGCATTCTCCTCATTGAGTTCCTCCCTATGAGTATGCACATGACCGTTCACCCCGTACCTCCCGCACCCCTCATCGCTTCCGCCCTCAACAACATCCTCGACACTCTCAACATCCCGCGTATCGTCCTCATGGCCCACTCATATGGCACTTTCGTTAGCAGCTGCGTCTTACGCGACTCCTGCAATTCAAAACTCCGTTCGCAGTCCAACGAAACAACGCTTGCCCCTCACCCTCTCCTGCCCAAACTTGCACATACCCTCCTTATCGATCCTATTCCATTCCTGCTGCACCTCCCTCCTGTAGCGCACAATTTCCTTCATCGCTCGCCCTCAGCAGCTGCAGAGTGGCAACTCTGGTACTTCGCGAGTTCAGACCCAGACGTTGCGCGTACTCTAGGACGTGCATTTTTCTGGACAGAAGGCATAGCATGGAAAGATAATTTGCGCTGCTGGATGCGTGCAAAAGATACTGCCACAGGAAGAAATGGAGAGGATAATGTCACGGTCATAAGCGAAATAGGGCCGAAGAGGAGACGAAACGTTACTGTTTCTCTGTCGGGGAAGGATCAAATCATGCCCGCTGAATGTGTGCGGCGGTATCTGACGGAAGAAGAGGAGCCATCTGCACGATGGGTTGGACGATCTTGGGTGGACTGGGGAGCTGATCATGTACCGACCTCCGTGCTCCTGAGCGGTGAACGGGATGCCTCTAGGGGGCTCGTTGCCGGTGTAGTGGCCTCAGATGATCTTTCAAGTGATTCAGCTGCCGAAGAAGGAAGGGGAAACGAAAGCACTGGAAACCTGGAAGTGCTTTTTTACCCAGAACTGGACCATGCGACTGTGTTTGACACTCGAGAGCGGAGAGTGCCCATGTTAGATGTGCTATGGCGCTATGTGCGAGATATCTGATTCCCTTGACTTCAGCATTTTTCTATATCTTGCGCACTTTTGGATTAATACTTATGCATAATATAAAATATGTGGGACTGAAAGTGGTGGGCTTGAAACATGGGCGCAGTAGCTACATCGGCCCCCAAGGCCAGAGATGCCCTCTCCAGAACAGACGCCATATATGTTATGAGTTCCTCCAATAGTGAGTAAGACATAGCAATATTTGTGTATTAAGAATTATCGACACCACAGAATGTCATTTAATTGGAATAGATTGGAATCTCAGGATGCAGATTTTACCCAACGACGCCGAGAAAGAGGACGCAGGTCAATCAGAATATGCAAAAAATCTGGATCACGTTGTGATGATTTGGACAGAGCACCAACTACGTTACTGGCTGTCGGCCTGATGGTCTAGTAGTATGATTCCTTGTTAGGGTGCTTGCATCAAATCGAGGAGGTCCTGGGTTCAATTCCCAGTCAGGCCCTAAATCAATGATTTTTTCTTTCTATATTTACTCGTAAGGTGCAATTCAAATTGTCGTAGTACTAGAACTGTCTAGACTATTCCCTGTTTCGCTTAGCTGTCACTAACACATAGTGTGCGTTTCCATACGTTGTCAGTTTGTGGATTTTGGGTGAAACTCTAACACCGTCGTTTCTCCCAGATCCCATAAGTTCTCCAAACGTAAATCAGTCTTCTCGCTGTAAATGTAACACCCATTCAAGAAGTGTTCACACTAGGATCAAGGGAGTGAACGTACCCAAGGCCGACTAATTCAGTTAGGGTTCTCTCTCGTGAGTTAAACATGACAAGCATGGTCAAGTCTTGATTATTCAAGCGAATTTTTCCTCCTCCAAAATTTGGCAGAAGAGGTTCTGGTGCCTGTACAAAACAAATATCATGGTTATTGTCAAATGGACGTCCGGGGGTATCAGGCAAGTAGACCAACGATGTCATTTTCAGTATCTTGCTTAAGTGTTATCCTTGGCAGCCTGCACGACGGCTGTATTACAAAGTCGTCTGAAGGGATATTGCTTGGCTCAAGGTGTCTACAGATGAGATACGCAACTCACGAATGAGAAGACGACTTGTGGGAGACATGGCCTTCCTAATATTGCTTAATATCGCCAAGGTCTGTTCCTCTGGCCCTAGCAAGGATTAACCGTCTCTCAGTGACATGTGAGTATATCTTACAATTTTGGATCGTATTCCGGATCTGACGCATCCCCCTTGTTAACTTCCATCTCCACAAAATGGTTGAGTATGGGACATACGTAATAAACGTCAGCGCCCTTGGAAGGTATCTCTTTGAAGAAGTCGCCTCCAACAAAGGTGACATGGTCCGACTTGAGTATCTCAGGGTAGTCCTTCTCGCATACCTGGGCATGATACTATACGGTAAACGGTCGTTTTACGGAAGGGATATATGGACGAACCTCTTTCGCTTGGTCTATGACTTCTGGGAGGTCAAGAAGTGTTATGTATATTTCAGGATATGTTTGAAGCAGGGGCCATGCAAAAGATCCTATCCCTGCCCCCACATCGCAAACGGTATGCATTGTATCCCATGGATATTCTACCCCCAAATTAGTAAGAACCCGCGCACGATAAATCAGACTATCAGGCCTCATACCTTTGAGAATTGAAAGAGCTCCGATCACACTATCCATCGCAACCATAGCTTTGGCCAGCACCTGCAGGTGACGTCGAGCTATGGTATATCCCATTGGCTGGTAGGACATACGTTTCCCTTATTTGTCTGAGAGATCTCAAGTTCCACACTCCAATCATCGCTTTTAAACTACACTTACGCTGTGTGGGGTCGTCAAGTTACTGACGCCACATGTATTCTCTTGGAAATGCATGAACGGTGACTTCGATGGATCCACAGAGAAAGCGTAGTCCTGGTTGGAAAGCGTGCTAAAAAGGTTATATGCGGCTTTCTGGGGGTCATCCGTCATTAATTCGACGAAGCTGGACATAGGTTGACTGGACAGTAAGACGGAGGATAGTCGATTGTTGGCGAAGACATTCGTGTCGACTGTACCAATGCCCATAAATCATTTAATTTAAAATTTACTCAATAAAAAGGCCCGCAGCCCGCCAGACAAACCTTCACGGAAGCAGTGTTTCGCGGAAAGGAGACGGAGTATCGTCGAAAGCTTGTCCTGGCCCATTTGAACTACTTGGGCTAGGTCACGGACGTGAAGGCCTTCAGGGTGGATCGCAAGGACATCTGCGATGCGACTCTGCGTGACAAATCTTAGGCAAGCCCTTTCTTGATTTTGGGCACGCTAGAAAGCCATTTCAATCCTATAGTAGAGTTGAAACATTACTTTTGGACGCACGCACATTTGCTATCGTGTGTGCAGGTAGGGCCAAAGTGGAGCAGAGTTGCTCACAGGCACCTTCGAGGTTTCGCATGATCTTCTTAAACACTACAGTGTTCAAATCGGTATCAAGGGGGTGTGGAAATAAAGAGTGCAAAGCAGGAGCGGGCGTGCCACGCGTTTCATATTCACCCAGAGCACTGTGCGCAGAGAT
Organism: Myochromella boudieri; assembly: GCA_018221655.1. Taxonomy (NCBI): domain Eukaryota; kingdom Fungi; phylum Basidiomycota; class Agaricomycetes; order Agaricales; family Lyophyllaceae; genus Myochromella; species Myochromella boudieri. The sequence continues at coordinate 9,629 of JABCKU010008358.1, forward strand.
TCGAATTATTTCAAGAAGGGCATCCACCTGCTCTCTTGTAGACATCATCTTTACTGATGTGCAGATCCAGAAACTGACTCGGATGTTACTGTAAACTTTGCCCTTTATATAGCTGACAGATGTTCAACGGCACTCATAGTGAACATTTCGGTCGGGGCGGCCCGGTGAGTCCTACTTTCGAACCACTCCAGGAGACTCCAGGACAAGTCTATAGCCCAAACTTTTCAGCCAGGCTTTTGACTCGCTGGAATAGACATGTTTCAAGGATACATCTTGCAGTGACATGAGAAGAACATACCTAAGATGAATCAACTCCTTCACAGTTCTCTCTTCACCGCTTTTGCCATGCTCTACTTGAGCCCCACCTGCACACGCACCCTCTACAATGCGCATTATCTTCTTCATGGAAACAGTCTCCGTAGCGTCGAGGGGCGCCAATGTGCGTTTAAAGAGCCTAAGAAAGGAGCTGATGCATCGTGCCTTTCGTATTCGTCCAGGGCACTAGTACTGTTTGCAGGTGTAGTTTCGTGTAAGGTCTAGCTGAGCATCGACCTGTTCCCTCATGGATATTTATCCAGGCATGGGTGACCAGGTGGTAAAACTATACCACATCTAAAGTAGCAGGAACGATCGATTCTCACAAAGCGTTAGCATCCTTGGTGCATTGATGAAATAGAATTGTGAAATATGAAGTGGGTAAATGAGTGCAGTTTTACATGAGTGTGTCCAGTTCTATGTGAGTAATAATAAATGTGTAAACCTATAATATTGATACAGCAGATACTTGCACAACAATAATTATGATTCCGAAGGAAACGTCAGAACGAGGGTTATGGCAAGTAGGACGTGGATGCTCGCAGCTGGGGAGATCGTGGAGGAGAGAAAGAGTCCGATCGGGGGAAATATGTTGCCGTTGACGGCGATGATAATGAACCAGGTAGATACAGGGGTATTGTGGGTATTAGCTCGAATACATGCTGAGCAACAGGCCTCAGGGGGCGCCCACTGGCTTGGATGGCGGTCTCCGGGTGGATCATGACGGCATGGACATGGGCCTCCTGTACCATTTCGTCCTCAGCATTAGGAGTGGTATCATGGTTCGATATATAGCCACGCCCGTCCCATACACAACGAACGTCTTGTCCCATGATGATTTGCGAAAGCCTCCCGGTTTCGATTTGTCTCACTTCGATGAACCGCGGGTCGAAAAGTAGGACATAGGGAGCATGGAAGGCCACGGAATCTGCTGTGCCTTCCCATTCGATGATACTGTTAGGGGGGCGGCTCATAGCACCTTGTTTATCAACGTAGATGCCGAACTCTAGAGAAGGACGTCAGTCATAGGCCGGGCGCCATACATCGGGGGAGTACCTGAGTAACAAAGGAGGAATTCATTTTCATGAGACCTAAAGATCCCAATAGGGCGACTTGATTCAAAACGTTGCATGACCGCATCGTGATCTTTACTTTTTGACGGTATGATAGTGCTTGAAGTGCTACGAGAACATGAGCATTGTCACATCGTTCTGCCAGGGTCAACGTACTCAAGCAAATTCATGATCTCGAAGCCGTTCTTTCGGCTGAGAATCGCAATCCTCGCCTTCAAAAATATCAGGTCGTAGGTATCGCTGGCCAACCAGAACTCCTTGAAACTCTTGAACCATTCTTGTTTTTGTGTTTTAAGGAAGCTCATCATCCCAGCGGGTGCTTTGGGGGTCTCATGGATCTTTTCAAGCACTGGCTCCAAAACATGGAAGTGACTGTCAGACTGAGAGAGTCCACTTGTCAGATAGCTAACAATTGAGCTTGATGAGTCCATACCCCTCTCTTTCTCATATAGATGACGAAGGTTCTATCCATCATTTTCCCAACGCTGAAAAATTCGACATCCTTGCTTCCGCTCAACTTTTGGGGGATCTGTGAAGAACTATTTGGAATTTGAATGGAAAGCTGAGTAGCATGCTGAGGTGTCGGAACCAGAGCTTCTATATGATATGCAAATAGGTGCTGATCAACTTTATCAGTAAAAGTCTTAACACAGTAGTGAAGGTGAGTAACCTTGTCTGACAGGACCAAAAACAGGCCAAAGTCGTCTAGCATTGTACACTGGGTGACCGCTTTGAGATGCAGTACACGGCGCATCGCTAACAAGGGGTGTCAATATTCAAGCATCCCGCTACTGATAAGTTGAGCTTACAGCCAGAGTCATGTCGGAAACCAATCCATATACCCTCAGAACATCCGATCGCTACAAGGCGCCGTCCATCCGGCGTATCTAACGCAGGGGTCAACATGGTGCAAGGTGAACAATCGAAAGGGCGTACTAAACGGTATTGAACAAGTGACCTTTCCTGTGATTGGGTTGCTCTCACTCCACGTCGATGGAGTAAGGCTGTACCCGACAGGGGGAACATTGAAAGTATGCATACTAAGTGTCTCCATCTCGAAGACCTTGTTCGATTCTTGCACCACTTTACGCAACCCTACCGCTTCTTCGAGTTTCTGCCTCCATTCGACACGGGCCGCAGATAACTCTGTGTGTAAGACGATTGGCCCGCCAAAGCGCCCGTTGTGGTGTAGAGTGAAAGGATATAATGGTTGAGAGTCCCCATTCTCCGATTGACCACCGGAATTACTCGATGCTGATGCCGAGGAAGCTGCACTCCGATGATTTCGGGGGGGTGCAGAACCACCACCCCGCTGCACTGGATGGTCAGTGAATTTAACAAGGGAAAGTAGGTCCAAGGGGATAGGCTAAATTTAGTTCATCGGTTAAAGCTCTTTGAACCGTTTTAGAGGATGACATGAAACCCACCCTGCGCGAGACATGGTACTTTACCACACCATCCTGTTCTCGACGCTTCGTCATGACAACTAAAGTGGTGGTAAACAACTGATTAGATAATTGAGGTACTGTAACTCACGGTAGTTGTCGAATAGAAGAACGAAAGTATCATTCCAACCACTTGCTTCCGAACCGCTCTCAGGTTGACGGAGCAGCTTCCCAGTATGTATCAATGCCCGGCTTTCATTGAGGAGATCCAGATCCTGTTGCAAAACGTTAACTTAGATTGTTCAACAGGAAGCTTGCCATGACATACCATCATCTCCCCAACCCGGAATACGAGGTTGGCATTGTATGTCCACAGTTGCACCTTCTGTTTTGCTGAGGCGACGCCAGGCTCGGTTTCCCGCCCAAGAGACTCGATCATCTCAATGAGGTCCGGTATCGCTCTAAGATCCTCGTGTCCACGTGGAGTAACGTCGAGAATTGACCTAAGCATCTGGACGTAGTTCACCAGGCGTGGAAGAGGGCAATTCAGGAAGTCCTTCATGTGTGTCCGGTGAGCGTCTGGATGACGGACACAATTCTAGTGTGGGCAAGGTTAGAAGAGGGCGTTTAAAGCAAGGTGATAATAAGTACCTCAACGAACATCCTGAAGACTGGGTTTACCTCCAGTTCGTCATCGATGCGATATGCCGCGATAGGATAGTTTGGAATGTATTCCAGGTACGCCTCCCGAAAATCAAGGACGGCACCACATACTGCAGCCGTGATGCTCCTGATTTTAGGGTGCTCGTCGCGTTGGATTTGATGAAGGGTGTTAACAAGACGTCGATGGTACATTCGGAGTTCCGAAAAGTTGTGGAAGACATCTTTAATGAACCTGTCTAACCTATCCACTGGAATGATCGGTGGATTAGAATTTCTAAGGGCTCGGATATACATCTTATAAACAAAACCAACATATCAAGAGTTGTGAGAATAAACAAATCGGACAACGCACTGTGTGGATATTCTCGAGGTCCTTCGCATACAGCATCTCGCCTTTGACGAGCTCAAAGAATAATCTATGGAGTAAATGACAGGCTCTGTGATCATATAAGTAATACAGGCAGCAAGGTTCACATACGTTTGACGTTTGACTTCGTCCGGACTGAATCTTGGCCTGGCATCGGGTGTAACGAGATCTTGCCATCCCCATTTGCCTGTGATACCCCGGCCCATTGCTGACTGAAATGTGCGTAATTGCGCCACACCTTGCAAGTTTTTTATCACAGCAATTGCTTCTATCAAGAAATCAGAATCAGGGTTTCCTCGAGCCGTGGTCTTGCATATGGCTTGCAAAAGGACGGGATATTTTTGTAGATGCTCGGACGGGCGGTTCAGGAAGTGCCGTAGATCCAGGCGCATGCCAGTGGATGCCCCTGGGCGGGCAGATTGTTGACGTGAGCATTTCTGGTGGATGTGGCGTGTTTAGTCAATTGTACCACGTGCACAGACAGATCGACCAACCTCAATGAAGAGACGGAAGTCAGGGTTATCTTCCAGCTCATCCTTCATCCTTCTTTCCGCCAAAGGGTGGTTCCCAATATATGCTGGATAGATATCACGAAAATCCGCTGCGATGCCCAAAAGGATATCCCCAATCCCTCCTATCAATGGTGATTGTTCACGTTGGCGGACGTCGAGGTTTTCAAGTAACCGGCGATTACATTCCCGCACATCTAGAATGTTATTGAAAACGCTCTCTATGAAGTCGTCTAGCCTATCAGAGGGAGTGATGACGGGAGGGTTGGCCTTCCGTAGGGGTTGGATAAAGACCGAATCGACAAGGTCCAGGTCACTAACATACTGTTCTTCTTTACTAATGAGTTTATGGATGATACTAGAAGAGTGTGAGTTCTACGCAGATTTCGAGCAGGAACAGATGGTTGAAATACATTTGCCGATTGATTTCGCTTTCAGGTAAGGACTTGAGCACCTCTATTTGAACATTCTTTGGTGGCCAAGCTTCTCTGGTGTAGCCGACTGGTGCTTCCGGTTCGTTACTTAGAAGCTTTTTGAGAGAGTCACCCTATCAAGCGAACATATGGAAGCGGTTCTAAAAATAGCCAGGGAAACTCTGACCTTTCGAGGACATCCATATGCGTAACATACAGGGCCTTCACCACAACTGGGAGAGTAACATGTTGCCAAGATAGTCACCACGCTCGTTGGAAGTGCTTCCCGAGGTGCGTCGTTAGTGGTACCTTCTTGATCATCCAAGAACATGTATACATCCTCCACACCATCTTGGAGTATTCGCCCTCCCCATTCGACTTCGTAAAACATGAGCTGGCTTTGAAGACTACGCGCAACTTGTAGCGCTGCCCGACGATCATTCGCAGTACCGGAGTGATTCTCCACCAATTCTCTCGATATCTGAGATTGAATTGTCGACTGCAAAAGGTGTGGCTGAATTTATGTATATATAACTGGTCTGAGACGGAACGTACCACGATGTCCTTTCCCGTGAATGCCCTAGTGTACGGTATGCTGCTCTTAACATGCGTTCCACGCGGGACTTTATCCCGAAACTGGACCGCAAGATGCGACAACAGAGCGAAGTTCACAAAGCGGTCTGGCTCATCTAGATCTTCTGCAGGCCAAAAATCATCTTCCAATTCATCATGCAACCCTAGACGTCCAGCTCCACCCCACCCAATGTCGCGCAGGTAATCAGTCGGCCGTCGGTGGAGGTTACTTGGCCCTGCTTGAGCATTATCATTGAAATTAGCCTCAAGACCAAGATAACGATCAGAGCTAGAATTCAAGTAGGATTGGGTTGCCAATTGTACTGAGTCTGAGCGAAGGATCCCAATACTACTTGGTAGAGCGATTGGGTCAAGCATCGGGGAGTCTGATGCAACGCTTCTCCTTATTTCCTCCACAGGGTCTGGAAATCTGGCATGAGGTAAGTTTTCTGAAACGTATGAAAGTTCGGAAGTGGACTGGAGCGTGTGTTGGGAATCTGGGGGACGACTCAGCTAAGAAAAAAAAAGTAAAGGAATATATCAGCATACAAAATTCGAAATCCCCCGGTGTGTGGGTTGGCTGGGCTGAAGGTGTTTCCGGTCGCTCGCTTTGTGGGTAATCAATCTGAGAGGTAAAGCTACGTCGTCGGCCGGGATCAACATTAGCGGGAGAGAAGTGATAGATGTCTCCATTTGGGGCCGGAGGATAGTCATAGTTTGGTGGTGGCATCACGTCGTCATTTGGTGCCTCGTTACGCGTATAGACTGGCAAGCATGGGGTATCTTCATCAGGGTAAAGCGACGAGGCATCGCTATCGCGGGGAGCAGCCACTGGGTCTGGGCCAGGGGTGGGGGGAGCCTCGTCTATACTTCCTGGCGTCTCGACCTCCTCATCCGTCGGCGTCTGCTGAGTAACTTGGACAAGGGAACTAGTTGACTGGAGGTCGTGAATGAAGGTGATTGGGGGGGAGTCACGGACGAATGGCTGGGGGCCATGGATGAAGGAAGCTGTTTGATGTGGGTTATAGCTTTCGGACCTTCGTAAGACAGTCACATGTGGTGGGCGGGTTGTGTACCTGCAGTAGAGACAAGTCAGTTGTATATGATGTTGCAAACAGATAGTGAGAGCACGTACGTAATACCGCTTGCTGGTCTGGAAGGTCCTGGAGTTGGAGGTAGAGGACGCCGTGCCCGCGGACTGCTCGTGCTTGGTGTGGTCGATGGTGGCCGCTGTGTCCTTTCTGGTGTATCTATTCTACCATAAGTCAACGAGGACGAAATAAAAAAACGAAAGTCATACAGCTCTGCGGTGGTGGGGGTGGGTCCATTGATGACGGAAGATTGCCATTTTGTTGAGAATAATCTTGCACTAGGCTCGACCGCTGTTCAGCAGTGTACCCATCCCATACCCGATTGAAGAGTTCATCAAGTTCCTCTGGAGTCAGGGGGCGCCCAGTCGGGCTTACAGCCGACATGCAGCGGTAGAGAGTGAGGAAGTATAAGGAGGGTGGTGAAGGAGGGGATTAAAATAACTGGGAAGTGGTATGAAGGTGATCTTGGTTGCTGGGTAGCTCGTCCGGCACTGCAGCCAACTTTGCGATATCGAGCCCAAATCCAGCCCTAAACCATCCATCCATCACCAACAACTGTTTACATAACCTATTATCCCTGTGATCTTCATGTTTCTACGCTTCCTCACTGCCGGCACCTCCTTCCATCGACGCTGATCTGCAGTGCCCCGTGTTGTCATAGTATGTTTTCTTGTCAGTATCCAGATAAACATATCCGACTGTATTCACAGCGCTATGGACGATACCAGCTCTACAAAACTCAAGGCCACGTCCTCAGTCCACAATATCGGCATCGAGAAACCGCCGTTTGGATCTAGGTCAGGCGCGAATTCCGTGTTTTTCGCGAGCATCCTACCTCATGCTTCCCTGCAAGGTTTCTCACAGATGAATCCCAAGTCTGGAGTCAGAATGCGTGGGATCATGTACCGCCTCCAGATGATCAAGCCGAGGCGATAGCTACCTCCCTGTCAAAGCAACGCCTCACACCCGTGCCAGATGACGAAAAACCCAAATACAATGATAAGCCAGCCAGACACTGGTGCGATGCGTGCTGTGTTCGTGTCCTATACAACACTTTTAAATTCAACCAATTGCAGGGACAACTTTTATAAGGCAAATTCGAGCAACTTTTTTCGGGATCGAAAATGGTAAGTGTCGCCCGACAACGCCGTCAAACTTTTGATGATACTGTCTTTCGCTACAGGCTACATAACGAATTCCCGGAGTTGGTGGATGCGACACAGCCCGAGGTCCTCCGATAAACACTATGAACGAACGAAAATGCTAAGATTACTCAGGCAGGGCCAGTGACCATTGCTGAAATCGGTTGTGGTGAGTACGATCGACGTCACCAACAGACCATTCCACTCTAACAACACATTATCAAAGGCGCTGGCAACTCTGTTTTTCCTCTCTTATCTGCAAACCAAAACTCAGAGCTCCATTTACGGGCCTATGATTACTCAAGTCATGCTGTCAAACTCGTCCAAGTATGTTGCAACCTTGGAATTGTTTACAACAACAAGAGCACATATTGAACTTTTTTTCTCTAGAATAACCCTCTGTATGTTTCACCACCGACTGGAACTATACATGCTGCCGTCTGGGACCTGACTTCCCCAGATTCTCTACCCCCAAGTGTGGAAATTGGAAGCGTAGACATCGTTATTCTCGTCTTCGTATTCAGTGCTTTGCATCCAGACGAATGGGGTCACGCCATCGCAAACATACATCGGGTTAATTCATTTCACTGATAAGAGCCACCCTCACCTAAAATTTCCATCAGATCTTAAAACCTGGGGGGCTTGTCGTGATGCGAGATTACGGGCGACATGATCTCACACAACTCCGATTTAAAGCAGGCCGACTTCTAGATGACAATTTCTACATACGCGGTGACAAGACCCGTGTATACTTCTTCGAGTTAGGTACAGTATCTGTCATACTGGTTCATGCCCAATACACCTGAACAGCGGTACGCACAGATGAGCTAGCACTTTTGTTTACCGGCTCTCGTCCACTCGCCAGCCAAGTAACGGATTGCACAACAGAAGAACTCGAAGAAGGCGAAACGCAAACCAGTGCCACACCTGCTCCCATATCCAGGGAGACTTCGGAGCCTCGCCAGGAACAACCGGCAAGGGAAGGATCAGATGACGTACAAGGTCTAGCGTCAGGACAAGGCACCATTCTAAGCCTAGGCATCCACCCCAATCTGCTCAAGCCATTGGAAGGCTCCCCCCGCCATCCTCTGTTCACCATCGAGCAGCTTGGAGTAGACAGGCGCCTCCTTGTCAATAGAAAGCGTCAGCTCAAGATGTACCGTGTCTGGATGCAGGGTAAGTTCCGGAAAGTATCAACACTGCAGGAGTAGCGCCACAGGCGCCATCAGTCTACGTGGAGACACGCGGAGTCACTCCAACATATAGATCAAAATCATATACATACACCCCGGACAATACAGATCTTCTGTGTGTTTGAAAACCACACATAATATTCAAATTTCGGTCTGGCTGCAGTTATT
>JABCKU010008359.1:0-12144 GCA_018221655.1 Myochromella boudieri
CTGAGAACTGGGATACATTGGGAAGTGGGGGTCCACGCTCAGGCTGCCATCTTTCCATTGAGAACAGCCAACTCGGGAAAAACATTGGAGCTGGATAGAAGAAGCGCATCTAATGCTTTTGCTTGAAAGGCCGAAGGGGCGACTATATCCATGTCAGGTTTTGGAGCTTGGCGGGGATGAGCACAGTGGTTAGAAAGAAAATGTGATCGTGGACTTACATTCGGTGTTTTTTGTGCCATAATGGCCAATGTATGTTGCCTTGCTCCGAGTTACTCCGGTGATTTCGCTAGCGTGTATGGACGAGAGTTAGTATGGTGGTCGTCACACCCAGGGTGTTGAAGAAGACGTCAATTAAAAGGGGTTCTCCTTTCTGTCTATGGTTAAGCTGACATCATAACTGTAGAGAGCGCGTGAACGTGCCCAAGGGAAGCACCTGAAGGGCGAATACACATTAAAAGAGCGCGAATCCCAAGCGCTGTCTGGTTTGCAGCTTGCTTGCTGCCGCAGTATCCACCTAGGCATTGTCTCAATCGTGAAGAGATACTGTGCAGATAAGGGAGCGAGGGGGGCTTGGGGCCATAACTTTGGCGCGGACCTCAATATGGCACGGTGACGGCATTTCTACGTCAATAGTCTGTATATTATTAGCCTGTGGATTAGTGTACGCGCCTACTGTATACCGAAGACATACCTCGACGACGATGCAAGGAAACCGGCGAGCCAGTGAAATTAAACCTCTCTTTCGAGCCAAAGTATAAATGGAATCTGGATGTCCTGTATGTCGAGCAACGCGATTGAAAGATTGCGTGAGCTGGCGGAAAGGGGAGCGCGTGCTTAGTCATTCCTCACATCTCTTTCTTAGCCACCAACGGCAGTCACGTCTACACAGTCGGGTAACGACGTAGGTGACCTCGTCGAGAAAATATGGCACGCATTTCAAGTAGAAAAAGTGTCTAGTAAAGTACACTATTAGGAACTGATATCGTCGTTATAGTGTGGCAATAGCAATGAGAAGTACGACTAACTGGCACATGGAAGCATGACGGAGGAGCCAACAGCCCCAAGAAGTACAGGCGATTACCAGGCTCAGGCCACGTTGTGGCCTACGGCCCCTCATCAACATGGTGGTCGGCCGAGTTCAACGGAGTGAACTCTTCATTCTCTACCGGATGATACGACGCTTTGCTTGGTCCTCCCAGATTGAAAAGCCGTTGCAGTAAGCCCATACCAGATCTATAGATTGGTATCGGATGGTATAGGTTGGACATTATCCGTGGCGTGGATATGAATGGAGGGTGTTCGGGAGACACACTCGTCTCCTGGTGACCCTCAGAGGATACTTGTACGAAGACATGAGTATACAAGTTAACACCTAACAGGCGATGAGCAAATTACCTTCACCAAAGACGGCGTCCATTTCTTCTAAAGGCACCCCTTTCGTTTCGGGATAAACTGCCCCTTTGTGAGAAAAGAAGTACCATTGAGTTATTGGCACTTACGGAAACATACTGCCATGCGATCAATGTCAGGACATGCACCGACGAACATTTAATGAGAACGCACCAAGTATAAAGCTGCAAACACAGAAAAAGGCATGCATGAAATATAGTCTCCAGTGGATCACATCTTGCAACCACGGTGTCGCAGCTCCAACAACGTAGTTAAAAGCCCAATTCGTGCAGGTTGACAACGAGACTCCTTTGGCGCGAACGGTGAGGGGCATAATCTGTTTCCGATAGTCTCAGTACAGGTATAAACAGAGTAGAGCGACTTACTTCAGGAGGGTATAACCATGGTATTGGGCCCCAACTATGCATTATCATGTCGTTAATCATAAATGTTTGAATTGGAAAATTCAAGCAATGCACCTGTATCCAAATGCTGCATTATAGATGATCACAGAGACGACGACCGCATTTGGCGTCATGGGAACATCGAGGAATATCCAGAAACCGATGGCGCACAAAGCGATGGTCATCTTCACACCGCGTAAGGAATGCCAACTTCAAATAGAGAAGATATAACGCACGACGCTGGCACCAGATAATAAGATGGGACGTCGACCCCACCGATCTACGAGATACCATCTATGAGAAAATATTCAGAATTCAGTTATGACGGTTGACAACTTGGCGATCCTTACGGTGGTAGTGTACTTAATATATAGATTATGGCATTAATCCCTGTCATTAGGATTGCTTGTCGGCCGATCCAGCCAGCCTCTATCATGCGATGTAAATATCAGGGAAAATTGTCAAATAAAATTCGACTTACGTTCAAACACCCGAGCTAGAAACGGCATCGATGAGAATATCATTCGAACGGGCGCTTCTGAAGGACGTACGAGCATAATACGATATCACTTGAATCCATAGTGTCAGCCCTCTACATAGCCTCATACTGCGTTTTCTCACCATTAATACCATTCTATTCAATGAAGGTCAGCAACTTTATGTGGACGTAGAAAGAAAGTGCTCACTAGCTGAGCAAAAGCCTGGGAGGACATCGCCAACAATACCCTACGTTTGTATCTTCTCCACATCATTGTATATGATCGACCTTCACCACTACGACGCTGAAAAAGATAACCACGGGGTGAGAACGAACACGGGCCATGAATGATACTGAAAGGAAAAACTCGCCTCAAGGAGGACTTTCTCTTTAATCTCATGAAATTCAGCATTGGCTGCCGGGTCATCTATATCGCCGCCGTGTAGATCAGCGAGGACACGTAGGCCCTCATCATCCTTGTCCGTATCTATCAACCACCTTCGGAACATAACATTTGTTTCTAAGTTTGCGCTCGTGCTCAGATCACCATGGAAAGAGCTCACCGAGGGCTTTCCGGAATGAACATTGATCCTGTAGCGAGAATGGCACCAATGACACACTGTAAAAATAACGGTATACGCCAAGAGAGGTTGGAGTCAAAGAAAGAGCAGAAGTAGTCTGTCCACTAGCAAACCGTAAACATAAGAGCATTGAACTTGACATCAACGTAAGTGAATAAACTTACCACTGAAAACGCGTAACCGAACACGTTGCCGGTGAATTCTGCACAGGCCAACGCGCCTCTCTGCATACGATCCATGAGTTACGCTGCCAATGTGCCTTGAATTTGTATCTCACATGGTTGGGAGGCGAGATTTCACTCTGGTAAATGGGTACAATGGTCCTGCGAGCGCTCGTCAAGTTGGGACAAATGTGAGTGGTAAAGATGACATACGAAAGAAGCCCGACACCGAAACCGCTGACTACTCGACCAGCTACCATCGATCCAAAGCCCGTTGCAAAAGTTTGTGTAGCGCCTCCGAGCGTGAAGACGACACCCCCAATGAGCAGCGTACCCTTCCTCCCAATCACGTCCCCGACTCTACCAGCTGCAGCGGAGGTAACTGATCCAATGATAACAGCCTATAAGCGATCATTGTTGGAACAGGAAAACGATCAGGCACGCACCGAACGCGCCAATTTCCAAGACTGACACCATCGTCCCGACCTCGATTGGCCCAGGAGTGTTGAAGTACTTTATGAAGTAAGGCCCAGTGATGATCCCGGACATGACTCTATACAACTTTAATCAGAACTTCAAAGTTAGACCTTTTTTTGGCCGACGTACCCCTGGTCATAGCCGAACTTGACTAAAACGTCAGCAGAATCTCAATGACTGGAGGATGTATAGCGTACAAGAAACACCCCGAGACTTGCAAACATAGATATAGAATATAATAGAGGTGCGCCAACAAGCCTCCGGCGGGGCTTTGGGTACATTGGCACAACCATGCTGTGGTTACGATTGAAAGCAAGACTAGGTGGCCCCGCGTTCGAGTTGAAACTAGACGTTTCCCACGCAAACTTTTATATCATTGGAGTCACTTGGATAGCACCTCGAGGTGATACTCAATGGCTGTCTAATTCTAAAGCTGTCCGGATCGCCAAAATATTTTCTTCTATGGGAAAATCTATACTGCGTACAGACAGCTAAGGAAGTGAAAGTAGTGTATGGTGCAAATGGGCAGCCGAACTATGCTCGCAAGTGATACGACACATCGGAGTAACCGTCGTCTTCAACTAGCATCTTCGACCGCGCAGTGTATATGCTCCGTGTTGTCGACGATATAGTGGGCACCGCACCCCATGATCTTCGAACGTTCATGGCTCGTGCAGACCGCAACCACAGTTGCTCCACTCGGATCCCACTGGGAGTCTTCAAACACGACACAATTGGAGGCGTCGTACCCAAGACAATCTACGGCAAGAAGAAAGGGATTAGAGGCGGGTTTACCTGCCTTCAGTCGCTTGTCATCGACGGTGATGGTTACAGGGGTGTCATACTAACGCGAGTAAGATAACCTTAGGCTGCAGTGGATAATAAATCAGAAATGGAGCACGCTTTTCAACAGCCCAACACACGTACCGTATGCCCTTGCCCCTGAAGATGTCACAGCGTATCACCCGTTTAGAAGGGACTCCATTAGCTTCTTCACGCCAGGTAGGATTTGCACAGCTTGATCAGTGTTTTCAACCTCCACAACCCACGGCTCCAGGACCTCTCCCTTCTCTGTATGGCATTTGCAGCTTGGCCCGGCTCGGTACCATCCTCGTACGGACGTTCAGCGTCACGGACATGTATCTCCATTTCCGATGCCTGCGGTTCCTTCAGCATCATGTCGGTGAGATGCGTCGCGAAAGAAGGTCGCTGAGGAGGGTGGACAGGTGAATCAGGGATCGAACTTCCAGACGATAAGAATGGTGTGTTGATGTATCAGATGAGGGACTGATGTGTTGGCCCCAGAGTTCACTCGTGAACCGGGTCCGTGATGTTTATAGGCATCTGGAGAGTAGAGAATCAACTCCTCAGATTTCTCAACCTCCTCGTCCATGTGATTGGCCTTTATATCGGGTCTGAGATGCGGAAGGATGTCAATAGCGCAGTTGCCATGCATGGCAGTAACGACGGATGCAGGGTCTTGCCCAATGTCTTGTGTAACTTTTCTCCAGGCGGCTTCGACTGCTAAGATTGAACTAGTCAAAAGTCCCATCCTTAAATAATAGAATGTGAGTTTAGATATATTTCCCGTGGTCTTGGTTTTACAGTCGCTGTGGATTGGCATGTAATCTGAGACTGGGAATCTGGCCTGGAAAATACGAATGACGACAAACCACGAAAATCGATCGGACAGGGAGCTGGTTTAGCTAGGTTTTTCATAATGGTATCAGCAAAGCTTCTTGCAGAGGTTGAAGGGAAACAACGGATCTGAGAATCCTACAAAAGGCCTTATGTAATCAGACCACCTTGTCCCAAACTTACGACCTTGACCACTGCCTGCAGCCATAGCTCACATAATTCTCCGTGTTTTATACCAGCCCAATGGCCTTCCCTTATCTCTTTCCCTGGCAGTCGTAGATTTTACGCGATCATAGCATACCTAAACAGCCTCGCGATACTTCAGACCGAATCTGTGTACGATCAGGCTCTTTCCATTAAATACCCCAAGCAGGTAAGTTAGATCGCGTCAACCCCACAGGTCGAAAAATCTCATGGTTCAGAACAGCGAATCGCGTTTCCAATGTGGACTCAGGAAAACTGATCTCCTTTTCGCAATGTACATCCTCTCAGCTCTGTAAGAGGAGTAGTCACCCACAACGCCCAACCAATTTCGATGGATGTGGCGAAAACAACCTATTACTTTTGTTGAGACGTCATTCGTGATCACCTCGTGGATTTTGGTACTTATACGCCTTGGGAGGGTGGGTCTGATTTAGATACAAATAACAGCTTCTAAGGTGAGAAGGCTAATCATGCGGCCATCGAAATCGCTGATGAAAACTTTGCTAGCACTGCAAAGGATCCATAGAGCATCAAATACAAAACACTTTGGCTCCGCTGGTGAGATCGGAACCGCTCCTCTCCCCTACTTCTATGTTGATCTGATTTTCCCTATCAGCAGCATTCTCATGTGCGCATCGTGCAGTTCAGCGCACGCCAGTAATTCTCTTTCAATGTGACAGATACAACACCCCTCGTCATGGATTACGTAACGTCGTACCCCCACTGTTGCTCACTCTACGTCGGATCCCAATATCCCCTGAGGCATTTCTCTGAACTAGGGTGTGGGTCTGATGTTGAGTGTGAACCCTCTTCGAGTACTAGCGACCACCTGTGTTCGCGACTAATATGCCATTCCTCCCATCATAGCCTTTCACATCGCAAACACCCAATCTTCAGTAGGTAATGGTGAGTAGCCAGCCTTGTATGCACGCTCCCATCTCATTCTGTACATTTAATAAGTGTTTTATATCAGCATTGTCCATAGTAGCCACGTACAGTGACGTACTGACGTACCATTAACGTATACATCAGGCTTGTAGGTCTGAACAAAAAATAGACGCCATCAAGGCACCACATGCCAGAGATCTCACGTGTCCCTCACAATGTTGATCGAGAATGAAATTCCACATAGAACCTCTTCAACCTGTACAGCCTCAGCATGACTGGTATACCTTAAACTTTATTGTAGAATCTGCTCGCCAATAGCTAATGAGAACATGGCTACAACTCTACCACCCGAACTCTGGCAGGAAATAACAACATATTTACCAGAATCCTGCATTGTATCGCTATACCCGCTCAACCGCTTGTTCTTCGAACTAGCCATGGTCGAGAGGTATCGAAAAGCATACTTGGACCTGGGATCCGACAACTCAAAAGTAATCGAACGCATCTCGTGAGGATTCTAACTCGGTATCGTCGGTCAAGTTTGCTACGTACTAATTGAATGGTTTCCAGTTTGCCGATCCCTATAAAATATATTCGATGCTTGCAAATAGAGCCTCGTACGATATCGGCTATCGAACTTATGGGTCATGGAGGGCTACTCAGCAGATTATTTTCTACGAAGCCTTCAGAAAAGACCATAAAGCGACACCTACGACTCATCAGTAATCTCACAAGGGTCACTACATTGAACATTGGATCGGCCCCACGTTCTACTGCACGGTTCCCCGACCTCGACCAACTTTTGCCAATCTTTACGGTGGGGATCACCACATTTGGTAGCAGTCTTCGTAGCCTGTCAATAGGGATCGCTCTGGAATTTCTTCATAAAATCCTTACTCCGGTGCTATTATTTCCACAACTGGAGAATCTGGAGATACTCCTCTCACAGGTGTATCTCACTACAGATACGTTAGGCCTTACGAGTAGCATCATGGCACCTTTCATAAACAGGCACCGTCTTACATTGCAATCTTTGATTGTTTCATCCAATCAACTAAATTATAACTTCAACATACCATCCATCCTTATCAATGTCGATCACATTCCGCATCTTTCAAAACTGGAAGTTGCCTATCAATCATTCGAAGTTTATGGGCCAAGTACTGGTTCTGGTCTCGAGCGCGTCCTCCACCTGCACGCCCCTCAAATCCTCAAACTGTATGTTCATTACAAATACCATGGCTCTCCACCCAACACAGGCACTTCAAACCATTGGCATTCACAGAACTGGCTCCAAATCAAATTGCCCAACCTGACGACTTTATCACTCGGACTCGAGTTATTCCCCGTTAATCGACACACTATCAGATACCTACGGGGTTTTGTACCGTCATTGGTGTCTCTTACTTTGATGAGCACTGATGTTGGCAGGGAAAGGCTAACATTCCGCGATGTGCAACTCATCGCCAATATTTTTGAAGGCTCACGTCTCAGAAGATTCAAGACATCTGTTGACTATTTCAGTTCCTCCCTCCTGAAGCTTCTAGCAATGGTATTACCAAATCTTGAGTGCCTCTCAATCATTCCCACCGAATTAACTCAACACTGCGACAAGCGCGGCTCAGGGGATATAGCAGATGTAAGTATCTAGTCCTACCACGTTCAACAGATGTGTTTAAAATTTTCATTATTCAGTTTCGTAGAAGTATGATAGAGTTGTTCGGACACGACGGCTGGAAGCTGCATGACTTGGAAGTTGCGTTCAAAGGCCATGTTCGTCACAGATACTCTCAAGAAGAGCTTGTAGAGTGTGAGCGAGTCTTGCGCTTGTTTCTTCCTTCCTTACGGGTTGTTGAATTGCAAAACTACTTGTAATAAATTTAATATCGAGTTAAAAGAAATCCTTAGTTCCACGAACATCCTACGAAACCCACACATGACATACTAGACACTAGACGTCAATTCAAGCTGGTCATGCCTGACGCGTGATGCCATAGGTTCTTCAGGACTACCTACCTATCCTGTGGTACTTAAAACCCTCACCAGCATAAGAGTCGTCTGTCCCAATTGACACCCTTTATTCTTAGCCCGGACAGGTTAAACAGCTGGTTCCATCTATTCTAAAGTAAAGTCATTGCGGTTAGCCGACTGTACATCTTTTTATTGGAATTCTGTCGGGGTGGCGAAATTACAGAAACCCGGAAGAAATTGGGAATATGAAATCACTGGACTACAGCAGTCTCAGCCATTTCAACAGATGTAGCCAAATTTGCCTGAACAACATATCAGAAGAATGCATATGTGCGATAATCCTCATATACCGATTTTATGCCGTAATTGGTCGTGTTATTATGTAAAAATGCAATTGGCGAGTTATCCACGGCCCCAGATGGTCTCGAACCAGAAGGCTGACATCGACTTGTGTAGCCCTCAACATAACAAGTTAAAAAGTCAATGACATACCTGACTCCTGTCAACCGCCGACATAGAAATGGCTCCGTCGGAGTGCCCTTTGTTTGATATGAAGTTACGAGCGTTGAGGTTGGAAAGAAGTGTGTTGCAGTACACTGGTGCTAGAAGCCCATAGGCCGCTACGTAGTTGAAAATATAATTGATTTTATAGTACTGTTTAAGGAACCCAGAAACGTCCAATCAGTTTTGTAAATTGCCAAAAGAAAGCCATGGGTACGAACTCCAACCAAGGCAATCAAGGCAACAACGGCGGTCCAAAGACCGGATGCCACTGTAAGGGCAAAGACGTAGTTTATCATGCGGTGGGTTCTAAAACCATGTTCGGAGTGGGTTCAGCATTATCCGACTGGGATTAGCAAGGGCTAGGCTCACGTGAGGAATTCGGTTCGCCGCTTGAGTAAAAAATACCCCATAAGAGTTGTAATTGTGATATCGACACCAAGGGTGATGCCGTTAACGACAGCAGCGACTCTCTGGATGAATTTAGGAACAAAGTCAACAATTTGACGGGTGTGAAATTCCCACCTCGACATTGATCCCACGAAAGGAAGCTGTTTGAGACAAATCTAGACTGTAAGATTTAACTTAGTGATGCCAACCTCTACTGTCAGGTAAGCACTGACGATGCAGAAATAAAGACTTTTCGCCTTTCATCAGAAGGGAAATATAAAACAAAGGTTATACGACTTACCGATACCCGCAACTGCAAAAGTAAGCAATGGATTACGCTAGATTCAAGGTGAACTGGTTCAATCGACTTACTCAGTTGTGATAGTGCCGCAGGAACCTGAAAAAAATTGAGCTTAGGGTGAATTTGATACAAGCTCACTAACTAAGATTAACACTAAATTGGTCTTGCTGACTAGAGACGAAAGATTAAAGATCTTATCACCTTGTGAATGACTGGGGTTTACGTACATCGCCATAGTCTGTAGGTGAAATAGATTTGTGTCGTCGCTGACGCCATTTCCTATAATGGATAAGAATGGTAAGGATATCGCCTGTGCCTTATGATTGCACGGAACTTTACTGTGGGTAAAATCTGCCACTGAAGCACCGGATATTTTTTTTCAAATGCGGTCTACGGCGGTACCACGGATGCTCTTACCACAAGTTCGCTGGGTTACATTGATCAATGCAAGGACGGATCAAAGGCGCAAAAAATCTTACGAAACAGGAGTGATGAGAGCTGCTGCATCCCCCCAATTAACCAACAGAGGCATCGATACTAAAGTTTTGTTTGTTATGGGGGTGCGGAGGGAGAAGTATGGTACGCACACCCTTTAATCACTAAAATTTCATGCACAGTCCCGATTGCCCTGTACAATTGTTAAGCTGGTGAATGAAAAGATAGGCGCCGATGTAATGAGGATTGCTTGCCAGATCCAAAATGCCTGAACTAATATGAATATTGGCGGCTTCTTTCTTTAAAATAAAATACATACCAGTGCCTTTAATGCCAAACGATCCTTTGGGTAACTATTCATAAAGAGGTCAAATTTCATTGAAAATCGAGTGACGCTAGCTGCGGTGCGTACTTCATGTAGTAGATATACCTAAACGATAATGGGTCAATAAATGCAGAATTCAACCTAAAAGATACGTTCGGCGTACAACTGCAAGGTCGATATACCCCACAAACCGGCACAAATATAGGAAGAAACAAAGATGGCTAGGAAGTCACCACGGACATCAACTGCAGCAGGGACAACTTCAGCAGACATCCTTAAGTGTTTCGAAGAGCACGGCCGGGGGGATTCTTTGGAACATCCCAGCCTTTTAATCTATTGCCGGTTTATGCGTTGGTGCGTGAAGCTCCCAAGAAGCTCCTACTAGTAGTCGAAATGATCGGGTTGAGTGAGGTTTGTGGTCCGACTCCGAGTCCGCTGCATCGGCAGTACCCGAAGATGAAGATGACATCGGCCGATTTCGACGGGCCGAATACTGTGACCATCTTCAACTCCATAGGCTTCTGCCTCATCAAATTTACAGAAAACACTAACGATAGCCCGACATGATCGATGACTCGGAACGAGATACTAACCCAAGCCAAACTATCATCTAAGGAAAACTTCTAGACTCTCATTCTAATTGCAGTTCAAAAACTCTCCGAACTAGGCGATGCCTTTGTTATCTTGGACCTGCTATCTGCGTTATGATCGTTCTATGTTACATTATGTCTTCCTCATACTTTCTTTCGGCATGCGGGAGTGAGGACGCCGGTTTGATGGAATGAGTTTCATTCAAGCGCTAGTTTTAATTGGGCGCTTAGGAACCCTGTGTATGACAACCCATATCCAGCCACATGCATAAGCCCATTGCAATACCACAGGGTGTGTCGCGCATGGAACGAGAAGCGGACAAGGTTGGGGCACCCATATTCAAACAACGCAATGGAGTCCTATCAAACAAGTAAACGATGCCTCGAATGCCCTGCCGCCGCACCCTGATGACGGACCCCTTCACTCCCAGTGCAGACACAGTCAGCGCTTGGAGGACTAGCTACGATCGTGGTTTCTTTGGAAGTGTATGGAGTGGGGCCTGGTGCTACTATCACGGCCTTCATCTGTCGTGAATCGGTCTTGGTACTGGAGGATGCCTTGTCTCCACATCATAACCTTTATTCATGAGCGCTGAGCGTGCTCCTGAGGCGAGGCGAAAGCTCGGGGAGAGGCAGAGAAGGGACGCAATCTTATCGGTTTCTTTATCATAAGTAGTGTTTTGGTTCCTGGGTTTGATACCCCCAAGTTGCCGCCACATTTCCGTAACACGCTGTGTCACAAAATGAGTTAATACACCCTCATGTTGAGTACACCAAGTACCCACTGGTGCTGCCTGCATAACCGGAAGAAGACAGATGGACTCTGCTGGCAGGACATTTTGGTGCAAGGGATCAGACAATACTGGGCATCAGTGAACGAGTTGAAGCCCCTCCTGTGATATGTCCTGGCCGTTGACGTTTACGTTCAGCCTGGAAAAACGTCGCCCCGGGTTTGCTGCACATGGAGCTCTCCGATGCTCCATCGGGTTGGACGCCAGATGAGATTTTGAGGCTACTAGACCACATCAGACTGGTTGGCACCTTTGTGAGGGGCTGTCTTGCAGCGGAAACCGTGGTGAAACGATCAAGGCTTGCCATTTCTACGTGGGTGAGACCGCCGTGGATTTCACCATGTCATCGACCGCTCAAAGAGATGCAGAGGAGACGAAGGTGGGGAGGAGTTACAGGCGGTCATCGGGATGAGACTTAACGAGTCCACTCCAAAGTGCCTTGCTCACTGGTGGGAATGGACACTGGGTACATCAGCCGACCGAGCAACTGAAGAATCTCAGCAGGGGTGGTATGGGGATAATTGCGTGGGTAGCCGACAAGTTTTGTGGTCCTGCTTGTATCTCATCATCCAACGACTTCAAGGACTTATTAGCTTTTATATACGTACCTTGGTCATCCT
>JABCKU010008360.1:0-18449 GCA_018221655.1 Myochromella boudieri
AAGAAGTCTTTTCGACAGGTTTCTCCCACTTGCGGCGGATCTTCGACGAGGTTTCCATCTATGTCGATAATGGCTCACCACCAGCTGCTGCCGAGCGAGATATCCACACCTTCCTCGTATCGGAATTCGATAACATACGCACTTCGGACACACACGCAAAACATTTTACGTCGATTTCCGATGTTTGGCCCTCACGGGAGGTCATCGACCTATTGGCGAAGAGATCTGGCGGGAGTTTCATCTATATCTGGACCATCATACGATTTGTGAACGATGACTCTCGATCCCCAATTGAACAGCTGGACCTTGCCCTTCGCGCGTCACCAGAAAACTCGCCTCCAAATGCCGAATTAGATCGGTTATATCATCAAATACTCTCTACACATCTTCAGCCCAAACTTCTGTTGCAATTACTGAGGTCTGCATTTCTCGACTGTCCACCACCACCTTATTCTTGGATCAATGGCTCTCGACGGGTTGAAACTATTGAACTTCTGCATGGTTTTCAACCAGGGACTGTGAAATCTATGCTTCGCCCCGTGAAATCTATTATTGTAGTGGAAGATACGGTGGAATGTTTTCACTCCTCCCTACTGGAGTTTCTGTTCAACAAAGAACAAGCAAGGGATTTCTTTATTGATTTAGAGAAATACCACGGATACATGGCCCAACGCCTTTTAACAGTCATTAATCAAGGAAATGATGGGGAGGATGAGGATGAGGATGAGGATGAGGATGAGGATGAGGATGAGGAGGGGTACGTTATAATAGGGAGATCTCGTGTATCGAAGTAGGTTGCTTTCTGCCTCTTATGATAATACAATCTAATCATTGTTAATGAAGGCTGCAGCGCTATGCCTTTCTGGAATGGTCCTTCCATGCATCTAAATCACATCTCTCCAACACGACAGATATCCTTGAGACCATGGGAACAGTTGAATTGAATACATGGGAGTCATTAGCTAACAGATTACACCCCAATATTTCAATCGTATACATGCTAAGTAGGGCGATCGGTTGGTTAAAGGTGGCTTTTTATACTACACCTGTCGTTGAACCAGCATACTGAAACTGACTTAGAGCCACACCCAGCCAAACCCCGATCTAACTTCCTCAATGGTTGTGTTGCTTGACGGTGTCTTTCGCAGGTATGTAAAGGCCGCCCGTGGGGATCTCCTGATTGCCCAATGCCTTAATGCCCTCTTTCATCCTCACCATGATATGGAATTGGCGTTGGATGGCTTCGAAAATATCAGACACGCCGAATCAGCAGGCGGTTACATCAGTTTTTCGAACTTCATGCAAGACCCAGTACGTTCTGAGGGCCTTCTACCTCCACTTGACGTATGCCATGGCCATCTGGCCCTTGGCTGTATGACTTACACATGGAACCCTGATCTTCAGCAATCATTGTCAGATGATCTAAGGTACCCTTGCATTTCAGGATATTTTTAAATATTAACATGATGTATCCCAGGTACAAAAATATCAATACATGGAATGCGAATAGCTCGTGGTATGACTTCTTTGCGGGCCATCCATCAACGAGTACAAACTGTAACATGCCGTCACGCAGTGGTATATACCCTCTTGGCTCTCAATTCACCTTGTCATTAATGCCCTCATATTCATTCAGTGCCCTTAAGTGTCTATCTACGGCTCGAATACTCGCGAGAACATTGGCCAATGCACTTGATTTTTTCTCCGCCTGGAGACCCTGATCTAATTCACTGTTTACGAACCTACCCCGCAACTTTACGTACGAACGTGAGTTGGTGTAAATCAGTGGGGTGAGTCTTTCCACTCCGAATCTATCAAAGCTTCAACGGTGGGATGTTTTTCTCCTAGACCAGGTTTTGTACCCACTAATGCCGCAGAGGCTACATATGAACGTGATTTCAATAACGCACTGCTGGTCTGCGAGTGGCTACATGTTAGTTTTACTTTTTTCTGATTGTCCTCCCAGAAATTAACTTTTGCGAAGCAAATGGACGATCCGCCTCAGGATATTTTAGATTCGTGGACTCCTTGCCCGCACTGTGCAAAGTTTCATTCACTTGGCACTGTGCCATTTGAGTGGGGTATGCGCCGTGGAAACACAATCCAAAATGGATCACGTTTTAATTATCGCAGGAAATGGAAGTGACCATGTTGTCTGGGGAGTATGATAATCACCCTGTTTACTGGACCGAAATTATTTCTTGGCTAATTGGTGATCTGGCAAGAGTTTTAAGAGCCCCTCGATACAGAGGTCGGTACTGGCCAATATACTTCGCAAACCACATAAGAAAACTTCCATCTGTAACGCAAATCTGTACTTAAGCGTGCCTTGAGTGGGATGTACTGTGAACCGCCTTGGTCACAGCGGATAATTTCATGATATATTTAGTGTAGTGGATATCTAATTGAGTGGTTTGCAAGCACCTGCTTTAATGATATATTTCTGACACACTTAAGTTCAGGTAGTAGAACCGTATGGGTGTTCGGGAGAATCCTCAATGTACTCAGTGGTGGGCGTTGCATAATCTGGCACTTCTACCCTGGCTTTCCTCCAAAAGAACCAAGCGTTCATGATATCCTTAATAATTGGAGATCTTAGAGGGCTGGCGTGATACTTAAGAATCACAAACTCACCCTCTGCGTACCAAACGCGAGTGCTACAAGAGTTGGTACTAGAAAGACAGTATGAGTAACCCTGGCTATAAGAAACGAGGCAGTATGCTTACACGTTAACATTATATTTCCCCAAATCACTGCAACCGTATACGACGCCCTCGATCTGTTTCCAACCGCAACGAGCCTGATAACAATAGGAGATTAGCCCACATTAATTCTCAATGTGCATCGTTATGAGTTAATGACCCCAATATTATACAGCTGCCCAAGGTGAAAAGGCTCAAACGGATGAACATCGACAGAGAGACGGGCGAGTCGCGTCTGCTTAGTAGTCGGAAGACCTGCCAATTTCTTCGTAGAACATAAGCCGTATACACTGATCACAAGAGACTCTTAAAAGGTGTGATCATCGATACGAAATTTACACGTACACTGCAAAGGAATCATGATTGTGACCGAAATGCCAGCAATGACAATATTAATCATGAAACTGGGGTTGAAAAGGGTCAATTACTCTAACCCCGTTCGCCACGGGCTGAACCACCCACGGAGTTAATACAGTGACACTACAAAAGAAGCGGGTTTTGTCTCGGCCAACCTCTGTAGCATTCTGGATAACCTGTGATACAGCATTGTGAGACATAGCTGTAAATAAAAACGTAATGCATAATGGCCCACCAGGAAGAATAATACGAGCGCTAGAAAGAATACCATCCATGGTAGAAACATAAGCTATAACAGCATGAACACTGTATATGGATAGATCATAGGTATAAAGCACACGAAAAGCGGTGTCCTGCGTATGACTATCGCATCCCTTTTTTCGTTGACTTCGGCAGATAATTGCAAGTAAAACTTTTTGACGAGTTGAGTACATGTCTGGGGTACAATAATAAGACGAACTTACGTCAAGAACAAAACATAGATAGGCTACGACAGCTCTTAGTAAACAAGGGATAAGAGATTCAATTTTCCTAAATAAAAGGAATCATTGAACCTCGACTCACAAGCACATAGACGGGTATATCATTGAGGCTTGAAAGATACAAATCCCAAACGGGGGTGGGTCTCGTTGAAGTTGCCATCGAAAAGTAAAAAGATATGACCCGGAGAAGATGATAGCGGCAAAAATAAGTGCAATCCAGGAAGCCCTCCGTTTGATTTTTGGAGAGAGGATTACTGGTGCCAGTACGGCAACATTCAAACAGGCGCCCAGCACTGCAAGCACGTCGAAGAGGATGACCCCTGGTATGCTGACCTGGAGCACATTGGATGGTTTTGCGTCTGACATCCCTTGGAACAGAAAGGCGTAACGTTAGAGGGAGTGAAAAATATGTCAAGTGGAGGCAAACAACGTACTAAGCGGAGTTCTTTATATGCATGCTTGCAAATATAAAGCATTAAGAGTTTGACAGCCCACACCATCCGTCGATGAAGGCTGTATACGGGGTTGATCCAGTTATATTTAGTGAGGATCGTGGCAGTTTTCCAACGGAGGTGAAATACCAATGGGGAGGTGGTTGCTGCTTTCCGGTTTGTTTAAGGTACCGGAGGGTAAAAATGAGTATAAAACTGCCAACATGATCTAGAGGTCAATGTGTCAGTGTAACGGTACAGTTATATCACGATGATAAAAACTTCATACTAGAAGGAGATCTTCGTTATCTGTGCCTTTAGGCTAAGTATATGCGCCGTACTGAAGATTTAGATTGAACCCGTGGCCATGAGGGGCTAGTTAGACTCGGACCAGATACCAGGATACGCATAGGTTCAAGGGCTGTTGAATTATCGCGTGACGGGGAATACAGTAGTGAGTACATGAAGCCCGGTGAATCGGAGGATGCTTCAGTATAGTTTACTGTTAGGGGGATGGGCTAAGTGTAACAGGTATTTCAGTAGTGGCACGTACCAACTCCAGGTCGGAATCTATCGGTTGCATTATGGTGTATTCGTCCTTGATCTGATCATGATGAAGGCAACAAACAAAATGATGGCTCGTTGAACATCTTCCATCACAGCGATCAACAGTGCCACACAGCGGCTCTTGCTTTGCTTTACCATGGGTGCTAGGCCCCTCCCCTGAGATTGCGCTCCTCCATTGTTCTCATTGATCGGTGATAGGCTTGAGGCCGTGTTACTAGGGTAAATGTGGGCATTGTCAGCGTGAGGTATGCTTGCTTTGTTTTTTTTATGTTGAACAGACTTCTCATCGCCTGTCGGCTCGCTAGGCTGACTTCAAATGAGCCTTATATGAGGTTCCCGAAGTTATTGTCAGTGTTGTTAAAAAGCTAAGTAGGTATGTCCGTGTCTCTGTTGCTTGGAATGGTATCTGATAGCAGGTACCATCATCCACAAAGAGATCCGGACATTCAATACCCTCAATAACCCTTTGCAACAGTGAGCGCCTAGTAGATCCCACCGAACTGCCTAAGCCACCATTACCACACATCGCGAACCTTATCTAGTCGTAACATCGCCCCCAAGGTCCAACTGACGAGCCGTTACTTCACGATCCACTCTTGGCTTCCATCATTTGATCCTCGCTGGCCACCAGCAGATGGATTTCGAGTTCTGTTCCTATTGTCGGGGGTACTCACACGTTGCTGCCCATACGGCCGGTCGTCCACCATCAGGCTCTATCACCCTCTGTGCAATCAATTTTGTTCGCATACTCTCTTCATCCCGCCTCACCTTAAGTGAATCAAGCTTTTTTACGACCTTATAAGCAGATGTATTAGAGCATATCGTTGCGGGTCCGAAGAATTTTCCTGCAACGCACGAGGGTCTTATAGCTACGTGGCACTGGCTCTGGGCGCATACGAAGAGTGTTGATAGCTATATTATCTTTCAAAAGCTGTGCGCAAAACTACAGAGGAAAGTAGACTAAAAGTATGCCACAGTCTGTGATTAGCGAGAGGATGCGAGGAGTATAGTGTAAACGCACTCACCGAAGCACAAATGGCTGAAACTGTGGTCACTGCTGAATTTCCGTGGGGGCGAATGTTGTCGGTACGTCGAACTGTGGTTGAAATATCGATGCTGGTGAGGTTCCCATAATGCCAAAATTATCATAAGAAGTGCACATACATCCGGTTGATGAGTGAAATGTTATTACTTCCACCCAACCATGTATCACCCATCACACGTACGCGGGGCGCCAAAGTATCATATTGATTCTTTCAAAGGGTATGTTTGTTGAAACACGACGTCACAAGAGATAACAAAACAACTCACAGATCAAGTGAGAAATACCATTGAACGAGAAGCTTCAGACGGGCCACCTCGAGATAACGTCTCAGCGGAATGTGTGGAACATGTGGGAAGAAAGGGGTAGCAGAAGCAGTGGAAGCAGCTGCGCTGATGGCAAGGTAGAATCAGAGGGATGAGCATGCGATGGCTGTAAATCATCGATGGCAAGTATTCACTAGCGTAGTTCACGCCGCCTTTGAAATGCCTCCGTTATGAAGAGCATTTACTGCTAACAGCGCTAAAGGCATGCCATAAATATACAGGTAGGGCGGAAGATGGAAAAGCTCACCATCCCCGCCGTATCCTAGGATAAGGACCACTAATCTTGACGTTCAAAGCCACGCATTTTCAAATTCCAGTGGCCCATCGAAGAAAACTACATTAGATCGATATTGAGTAGAGATACAGGTCAACAGTGCGTGCCTTCGTTGTGGGGCATAGGAGGCCAATGATGAATGCAGGAAAGAGCGACTCTTTCACCTGAGTGATCGAGTCAAAAGATATGAAAGGGCGGAGTTGCACGCATATTCATTAGCCCAACTTGCAAGGGTCGAAGAATCGCGACCTGGTGACTTTCGGAGGCGGTGAACCCTAGAAAAGTGTGGCAATCAGTGATGGCGGGGATAGACTATTGGAAACACTTACATCAAATACCAAACGGTAAGGGCACTTGAGGCAAAATTGGACGAATGCGACATCGTCATACCCCAACTGCTCGGGGTCTAATGTGTTGTGGTCCGTCCCTACTCCTTGTACTCAAAGCTATGGCGGAATCAGCGTACGGCATAGTGCCAGGGAATGTTCTTGTTGATATCCTGGATCGGTGGATTAGAATACAGCCAAGCCCGTATACGTGGTGTAGTAGTGCTTACCTCGAGAAGTTGGATTTTGATCCTTGGTATATGGCTTTGTGGCAATCGGTGTAAGAAATCCGAAGTGCAGCGCGAACTACAGATGCAGGTTCCGGTGGAGGGCGGCATGCGATGTAGGGGCAGGGCGAGTGCGGGAAGGAGCTAAGACAAGTTGACGCATCCTTGTTGGTGGGATCATTTTGGGCCCTTGACAGGATAGACGTGGTATAGCCAAAATGTAATCGCAAGATTACAAAGTCGTCGGGCAGACACAGAGCCAGCCCGAAAAGCAGCCAACTAGTTATATATGCGTCCAAGATTCATCAGTGCAGGGTCATGGAGAGATAGACCTGAACAATGAACGCACCTGGATCTGATATCTATTCGCGTCTTCTCCGCCTCGTCGGTCGCGTCCGTAGTAAGTACCCGGGCAAAGTATCGTACGACAAGGTGGCCCATATACCACTGAGGTTATGTCTAAGCTTAAAGCAGAGCGAAATGTGGGCAAGGAGTTTGAATTCACTGCAGAGTAAGTAGCAGATCCAGATCTAGACCAGCATCAATGTCATAGGAGCAAGATTTGGGTCGGATCTAGTCGGATATGATTTCGACCCCGCTCATCGGAGTTGCAAAAAATGACGGACGAACGGCCCGGGACGAAAGTTTCGTTCGTTGCCTGAAGTTGCCTGAGCACCACGCAGGACATTCTAATGTGTTTTGCTTGGTATTTGTACGGCAGATAAACCCGCTACCAAACCTCACGATGACCAGAGGATTTTCAAAAAAACCGCTTTAGGTATACGCCCACTACTCCGAATAGGTAGTAGTTAAACCACGTAGTAAGTATATGCCAGCTTCGTTTTTCTAATTCAGTAATGATCCATTTAGGCCCCATTTGTGGTGTTCATCTGAACAAATTAACGTTTGGATGTTCAGAATTCATCTCGCCACCACCAAAACACAATATGTGCTTTGAGCGAACCGCAGCCGAGGAAGCCCTCAGGGTTACATTAAATACGAAGACGAACAGTGGGAAATTTCATTTAAAGATTACTACGTCTCACCGTATAAAATCCATAATCGCTCGAACACCCCAACCGAACAATCTAGTTCTATACTCGTCAACATGCGGTTCTCCACTTTCTTCGTTCTTGCCTCTGCCTTTGTCTGTGGGCTTGCGCAGACTACTGCTTCGGTCGAAGCAGATATAGTGTACATCACGGAAGAGTTCACTGAACTTAACACTATGTTGACTACCTTCGGCACGCAGGGGATTCCCAGTCTCACAGACTTCCTGGTATGCTTTATCAATCTCCATCGCCTTTTTTTTTTACTCATACAAAATTTCATTCATAAGGCAATTCACGGCCGCACTCAGGTCATCATAGCGTCCATCCAACGTGCGACTGACAGCGCTAAAGTAAGGCATAACTCCTGTTTGAGTCTTGCCGGAGTTGACCTTTACTTTTCTGAATGATAGGGTACCCCTCACCCCTTCACTGAGGCTGACGGTCAGGCTGTTCTCGACGCCGCCACAGGCTGGAACCCCCTCATTACAAGTTTCGACACTCTTATAAAATCCAAGAAGGTGGTTGTTGCCAGATTGGCCCCTTTCCCTCTCAATCAAGTCTTCAACCCCAAGAACATTGTTGGAACTGATATCACCGCCCTCTATAACTCGATGGCTGCTTTTGCCAAGGTTTTGATTTCTGCCGCTCCCGTAAGTTTCTTCATATCCAGTAGCAATCAATTTTTACTGAAATTCTGCGTAGGCTGACCTCAACACTCCTACCACTGCCCTCTTTGTCAAGATCGAAACACGTCTCAAAGATGCAATGAACTTCTACCAATCCTAGGCTAAACTTTTCTTGTCATGTATCCTTTGGGCTAGGGATTTTGCATTGCATATTCCGTTGTCGTTTACCTAGAATTCATTCTAATTTTGAACAATTTCTCTGAAAGGCCAAGGCAGATGCAGGCGTACGTTTACTCGATTGCTGAGGAACTCGATTTCACCTCTTGGGATATGGCCCCGCGACCGTTTTAAAGAGTTAGCATTATCAATGCAACTCCTGACACTCAATAAAGCTCACCTCCCACAATCTAAGGCTAGGTCTAGTGGGCGATTTACTAGTACATGGAACTTGTTAATTGTTCGATGCGTCTGGTATCCCATGGACCTATCCCACGCAGCCTCGGCTTTTGGCAGCGCGTTACACACAGTGATACCAGCGTGGAGGCTAGACGGCACGATGGGCATTGAAGTGAATAGATCATACTAACTTCGTGATAACGAAACACGAGAGGGAGCCGTACATACAAGCAAAGAAGCGGTATATCAGAAGAACTGGGTTACCCATGTGTAGCCCATATGGATAAAGAAAGATCGTGGCTGCAATAAAGCGATGAACCCGAACATCTTCTATTGGCTAAGTCTGCCATTACATTGACAGACTAGACTGTTTGAATCGTGAGGAAAGATCACATGCTGTGGATCAAGATGAATACTCGTGCAGCAACCTTGGTTAATTGAAAAAAGATCCACGGTGTTCTCATATTCTGGAAGTCGTGTATCTCGTCATGCCCCGTGCAATGCCTTCCTCTTCTCAAATTTCACTTATAATCGCTAAACCACAAAGTGTTTCTGAGTGTCTAGATGAACACCCACCACGAAAATCCGTTGTATAGAACTATATACTAACCATCTTATTTCAGGTGGCCTGAGATGGTTCCATAACTAATTCCGACGGCATTCATCGTCGAGGGAGCAAAATCTGCCTTGCTCTACCTTGAAGCGCTGTGTGACTTTCCAGACTTCACGATCCCAATCCGTGCGCACACAAAGCAGTGTCCCGAAAAATGCAGTGTACACAAGAGAAACGGCCAATCCTATCCAGAGACCCTGCAGTTCCGTATCACATTTGAACGTGAGGTATAGCCCAAGAGGAATGCCTAGATGGGATGGAATGAGTACTGGTTACTCGATAAGCGCATGTCGGGGAGTACAGACCAACAATATAGTAGGAACTGTGAAGATATCGGATCAGCGACTGTTGTACATATAGTGTCGGTAATATGGATGATGAATGATCTCACCTGAGGTTCAGGAGGGCTCCGGTAACCTGTATTAGCTCGAATGTTGAGGGCTATGGGTGAACAAGTTTCAGTGCTTACCTGTTTGCCTCGAGCCCTGAGGATCCCCGCAGTGACGGCGGCATTCCCATCGAAGGCTTGAACGAGGGCGAGAAGCGGGATGATGGATGCCACAAGCCCGACAACCTCTGTAGTTAGTAGATATATGACGTGTAGTATGAATTATGCGATTAGAAGCATACCGGGATCGTTGTTGAAAATAATGCCCCACTGCTTACGGAAGACCATGAATATCGTGCTATTTAAATGTTCACTGATGTGAAGTGCATTCATCGGCAAAGTGGCTGTGATAACCGACCTGGAAGCAGCTGAAAGGACTAGAGCCATTATTATGGATGTATTAGAAGCTATTCCTGCCCGCTGAGCTCTTCCTTCACCCAGAAGATTCCCTATGCTATTCGAAGTATATATAAAGGTTTTTATAAAGAGTGTGATATGGTTCATGAACATACCGAACAGAAACCGCCACAGACAGGGCGAAATGCGCCTGAAATGTTGATGAGGCAGATGAAAGTAGAATGGACTGCGTGGCAAGGGAGACGGGTCCTAATCTATTCCAGCGTTGGCGTAGATGAGAGAATTTTGAATGGGGACGCACAATGAGGAGGCCAAGGCGAGGAATTCCCAAGCCCACCATTCGGATGCAGTCTGACCTGGTTAAAGTGTGAGAAGGAAAAAAGCCGACGTAACATTTGTACTTGTGTGACTTGCCAACACCAGCTAACCCAAGATGCACCAAGATACCCAGACTCGTGAACATCCCCCTCGATAATGGGTACCACGCAGTACGGGGAACGTATACGATGCCGTATATCAGTGACATTATTGATACGAGATTAAATGATACGGCGGTTGCTACTGGTGCTCCAATGAATCCAAGCCTGATGGCCGGCGGCCCCCATACTGTAATAAGATAAGAATTTGAATTGTAGGTTGATTCAGCACTAGAACCCACCAAGAAGGTAGTTGAGGGCAACATTAATCGGAGCTACCACTAAGATGATTTGGGTGGGTATTGCAAATAAGCCTTATGTAAACATCAGAAGACGGTTCTTTCTAATGAGAAACGAAACAAGAACCTTGAGACTGAAAATATCGCCTAGATGTACAGATGATCATAAGAACTTTGAAGGGCCAGAACAGCATTCGGCTCACCGGCTAACACAGTTGAAGGCATAGGCTAAATTTGGATGAAGTTTAAAATAAGTTTCATGGATAACCCATAGGTTTTGGGGTTCATACCTGGCAAGCCTATCGATATCCAACGCAAATACAACGCCGCAAGGCGAGCGACTTCCGGTTTTTGATTAAGGGATAGTAGAATAGTTTCCGCATTGAACCAGGTCAAGTAAATTGGCTGGGATGGGTGATTTAGATGAGTCTCACGCTAAATGGGGGATCTCGGTATGGTTAGGATGAACTTACAATGAGCAGAACAGTGATTACGACAACTGAAAGAAGAAACGTCATGATCAGTACGGTGAATGGAGTGATGTGGAGTGGCCTTACCCATACGCTGAGTCCATAGCCCGACAAGCTGAGGTTGAGATGAGGTCCATGCAGAGGGAAGCATAGTGTCGAGTGCACTGGCGAAGCCCTGGACGATGCTGAAGGCGGTCACATTTGCAGTCATAGTTCCCAGACTAATTGCTGCGAGCGCTGTCGTAGAGATATTGCCGATAGAAACGACAGAGGTCATGATGAGACTGAACTCGAGAACATGTGTTCTGTAAAAAGTTGGAAGATTTGAAACTCAAGATGATAACGCAATTATCCGTACCCGAAAACGGGAAGCGCGTATCTTGTAAGTATGCGAATCTCTTCCCAGAAAACAATGACCCCGGAGCCGCTGTTTAAGCTCTGCGCTGATGCCTCATCGGGATGAAGAGAGAGTGGGTTCAGGAGAGGGGTATTCTCTGAAAAATGGGATCCAGGCATGTACCCATTAGTGAGGCCGTTGGGATGTGATATCGTAGGACTCCCAAGGAGACTTGAGGACACAAAGACGTTACCACTGTTTAACTTAGGATATGCCCGGAAGGAGGCCTGATCGTCTTCAAAATCTGTCTGGTTAATTTCCGCTTCATTTGGGGGATTTTATGTACAACGTGAAGCGAGTGCGCAGTTTGAGGGAAGAGATGTTGGGTTTTGGTATTGTGTCGATGACATGGCGAGGAGTAGACTATGTAAGCGTTCAAACCTTGTAAAGAGGGAGCACTTATTTACTGGTTAATGGAGACTTACGTTGAGCTCCCATGGAGCGGGGGCACTAGAACTTGCTCTTAGTGACACCGATGGATGAAAATAGTCGAGCGAACAATACCTATTCGGTCCCGATGCCAGCTGGACACGGCGCCACACAGCGACATCCCAGCATGTCAAGTTACACGCAATTACGTACGCACAACAACTGGGCTTGTGTCATTTTCCTCCTTTTATAAGTGAAGTGGACGATTGCGCTATGTCCGACGACGTACTTGTGGTTCTTGAAAATCCGGCTTGAATCTCTCACGAGCTGCTGTGGTGCTGGGAACAGTTATATTAACTTATCGAGTCAAGGTAGGCAGCAATGTGTGAGTACGTACGCGTGAGCCATGGTGTCGTCGGTGCGTGTTCAATGTTGTATGGTAGGCCTTACGCAGTTGAAGTTGTCAAATCATATCTAAATTCGGATGGTAATCCGTGCTGAGTAATCTGAGGAAAGTGCCGAGAAAGGCTCTCTGTCATTCTCAGTGGCATCAGACATGGCCAACTAACCGGACTAGAGGACTGCTTTTGTACGGTGTCACTGTCAGCACAGACACTAGGCGCACCTCTTAATATAAACTCTTATACTTAGGCTGGATCATCATGAATGACGGCGATTCAAGGTACGTGCGATCTATTAGACTGTGACCCGTTTCTAATGCAGATAGAGCTGTCCAAATTGAATATGTGGAATGTTTTCCATTGGTCCTTCGTCGGCCGTGACTGACCCAAACGGCTCCATACACATACCAGGTCTCGACCTCACAGGTGTCGGTTCATTGTGCCGACCACTGTCCAGCACTTGTCAGTAGCATAGCATGATCACTATTGGTACGATAACCGTGCCAGCCCTTTTTCATGAACTTCTGCTTCTCAAAGCATCAGAGTTTGAAGGAGACCTTTTGGTGGCGTACCTACAGCATGCACCATTTCCTGGTCTGAAACACTATTCATTTGACAGAAGATGAGTTAACAGATCCCCACCCAAGCACGGCACTCCTGCTTTCACCTCTTCTGCTATCTGACCTGACATATTTACCACAAAATGCTCCAATCCAATGGGGAGATGATCAAACATGAGATCCTCTAGATATCTCTCTGATTGCATCTTTGAATACCTCGAGATGCAGTGCACACTCCAATAAATTAGAATTGGTAGATGTTTATCCGATCCACGTTATCTCTAAGCTGCCAGAGAGAGCGCAGATGGACAGGAACATGATTTAGGATCGTCAGTTGATGGCGTGAGTCGTGTAGAACATTAAACCAAAACCATTAGCTCGTTCGCCCTTGTGCTAAAATTGGCCAATGACAAACATACGATGCCATTCCTGATGAAACACTTAGGACCAAACCAATTCTTACACTACCCGTGTAATCCCTATATTGATAACTGTGGCCACATAACGAAACGGTTCCTTCATAAGTGAAATCAATCCAAACACCAAAACCAGCACCCAGCCAGACAACCTAAAACACTTGGATAGCGCTGTTCAAAGCTTTGGTGACTGCATTACCGAAAGCTGCCGCTTCAGCCTTGATGTCGTCCTATGAGGGTTTCGGTAATATTCAATCTTCCACAAACTAGAAACTTACAGAGGCAGCTTCAACCAGAACGGCAGTGAATCTTTCGAAGTTGGAACGGAGGCCCACAAAACTGTTCTTTGTGATCTCCTGTAGATTTACGATGCGTAGCACGAAGGGTGGGACGATTGCTCGCAAGATTACTGCCTTTATTTTCCACAAGATGCAAAGGCGCTCGATGGAACGTGCAATAGTGTCCAGTTTGGCCTGAATGACGCGGCCTTCTGTCTCAGTAATCGGTTTGAGGGTAATTTTCTATGTTCATGTTGAGTAAAAATGATAATTATTCAGAAGGAAATAGCAAAGTGTGCTCACCGTAATGTCGCCAGTGGTACGATCGACAGATGCTGTAACAATTTGAAAAAGGTCGTTAATATGCTTACGGAACTGAGTTCAGCATGGTTAAAATTCAAATTTAATGACTGCTATGCATACCAGCCATCCCGCGACACC
Source organism: Myochromella boudieri (assembly GCA_018221655.1). Taxonomy (NCBI): domain Eukaryota; kingdom Fungi; phylum Basidiomycota; class Agaricomycetes; order Agaricales; family Lyophyllaceae; genus Myochromella; species Myochromella boudieri. The sequence goes on from JABCKU010008360.1 coordinate 14,154, forward strand.
TGAGGAAGGTGCGAAAGTTCCAGAAATGAGGAGAAGCTTTTCGATCTCAGCCGAGACGTAGGAAATGTCATCTTGAACCTGAGCAGTGGGTTGAGTGACGGTCTGAGCGAGGCTGCAAACGAAGGCAAAAGCAAGGATAAAGAGCGAAGAGATACGCATGTTCAGACGTGGGTAGAACCAAGGTGTTCTGGTGAGCAATGACTAGTGCAACCCTTTAATGCTGGCGGGGGCGAAATCACCCCGAAATGAAACTTACCGCTTTTCGGTAGCATTCGTGGGTACATATCCTTTCTTCGGCTGTTCTTCGCTCGTCGCGAGCTTGTCTTGTGAACGATATTGTTACTCCCTGCTTGGCATACTAAAGGATCAAAGAAATGAACTCAGGTCTGTATTTCCTTAATGGAAGCGAATAGTATGGGACTAAAGGGGGCCAGGGTGGCGGATTCGAGATCCTTTTTTTCGGTCAAACAAGATCAGAAGCGTCCTCCTTTTATGAATACGGCGATGGGGTGCTTGATGTCCGAGATCCTAAAGGTAAGACAGGCACATAACCAGTCCAGGATCAGCAGCCCAGAGCAATTTCGTTGTCCATCGCTCACGCGTGAGGACGGTGGGAGCAAGGAAGCGAAGGTGGAGAAGTTTTTACATGGCAAAGTTTGATAGCGCCTCAGCTTGGCTGGCTAGTGAATGCTACATGCATGATAAAGTACAGCCATGAACGGTGAAGGAACATGCTAGAGATATGGGCGATAGTTGGTTAATGTGATGGCGTTGGTCGTGGTGATAGCATATGAAGAAAGGGGGACAGCTTCGCGTACGCAGTTCTAGGTTGAGAGAGAGAGAACAGCTTGTGGGTGGCAAAGTGTGATCATTGGACACGGCAACCATCAGAGAACGAAACCTGGAGTATGTATGGGGGAGTCTTGGGATCTGCCATTGGGGACATTCGAGCAAGCGCTAGCGTGACGATGCTGAAGAAGAGGAGGTAGTCACGGGGGATGGATCACGAAGGGGGATAAACAGCGCTGATGACGCAACCATTGAAGATCGCGTTGATTGGATAGAAGGTCCTTACGTCTCCAATTGATGACACCATTTCTGCTTCAAGTGCCGCCAAGGGGCGCCAAGTAGTGCCCTAAGTTTATGTAAAAGTCGTGAAACACCCAGAAAGTAGTGTTAGATCTAGGTATTCACAGTCGTTAGTTGTACGGCAAGATCAATGAGAAAAATACACCTGAAGACTGCTTATCTTATCTAATCGGATGACAAATCTAGATTATCTAGTACCCTTCGACATGCATGGAGTTTCCTTCTCTCTAATTACTGCTCATCACTCAATTCATATGCCTTCTGTATAAGCCATCCAAAGTGCCCAGGTGGCGTACCTCTGTATATGCTCTTGTAAAACCTCTCTGGAACAAAGAGGTTCTTATAAGTAATCTTCCCAGCACCTATCGATCATTCTCTTTCGAGGGAATCTACACGCATGGTATGGTCCATGCAATCCCGTTGGTAAGTGAATACCCATTTCTTAGATATCCTGTTCTAGATGGTTTAACACACTCTAGCCTTTTTGTCGGAAGTTATATACTTGCTATTTCCCACTTGTCGGTATGATGGCGATCCTCCATTATGCTATAGTTTTCCTGATGCTTTTCATCTTTACGCAGATACTCAAACTTTCTTCCACCATCGCCGTAGTCGACTCCCTACTTATATCACCTAAGCATCAGAGGTCAAAGGAGATCTTTTGGTGACGTACCTTCAGTATGCGCTATTTGCTGGTCGGAAACGCTGTTCATTTGACAGACAATACATATATATGTCGTCCACTAGAGCTCTAGATTGTTAGAAACATCACCAAACGGTGTCTGGTGATATCGGCCTAACTTCCTCCACGGACGGTTCACCTTGCCGTAATCCTTACTTTCCATATGCTGCTCATCAGTGAAACACAAACTGCATGCCGTCTGACAAACATGTTGACTTCAGAGTAGAGCGACGTGGCCCCTTATTTCAGTTTCATAAATTCAAAGGGCGTAACGAGGCCGCCAGCTAATAGATTCTCACTTAAGCGCGATGCTTCTGCTTTCGCCTCTTCTGTTGTCTGGGCTGACATGTCCACTATAGAATGCTCCAACCCAGTAGGAAGGCGATTGAACATAAGAGCTTTCAGGCATCCCTCTAATTGCAGTGTCGAATACCTCGGAATGCAGCGCAGGCTCCCATAACTCACAATTGATGTTTATTCGATCCACCACATCTTTAAGCTGCCAGAGAGAGAGCACAGATGGGTAGTAGCATGGTTTAGAGGTCTGAGTTCATCAGCCGATGGCGTGAGTGGTGTAAAATATTAAACCAAAGCAGTTAGTTCGCTCCGGTCGGACCTAACGGACCGCGAAAGTGCCGTTAAAGACTTTCTGGATAAAGGTACCGAAATCCGTCGCATTAAACTTAATGGCATCCTATCCGAGCTCCAGTAACATTTGATCTAAAACAAATGAGAAACTTACCGGGGCAGCATCAACCAGAACGACAGTGAACCTTTCAAAGCTGAACCAGAGGTGTACGAAACTGTTCTCCATAATCTTCGATGGATTCATGATGCGTAGTACCAAGGGTGGGACGATTTCTCGCAAGATTCCTGCCTTTACTTTCCACAAGGTGACAAGGTGCTCGATGGAATGTGCAACAGTGTCCAGTTTGGTGAGAATGACGAGGCCTTTGGCCTCGGTGATCGGTTTGGGAGTTATTTTCTATGTTAGTCTGAGAGAAATAGCGAAAGTGCGCTTACTATAATGTCGCCAGTGGTACGATCGACAGATGCTGTAATAATTTGAATAAGGTTGTCGATATCCTTACGGAATGGAGTTCAACATAGTTAACATTTAAATTTGATGACTGTTGTACATGCCAGCCATCCCGCGAAACCCGAGGAAGGTGCGAAAGTTCCGAAAAGGAAGAGAAGCTTATCGATCTCAGCCAAGACGTAGGAAATGTCGTCTTGAACCTGAGCAGTGGGCTGAGCAACGGTCTGAGCGAGGCCGCAGACGAAGGCAAAAGTGGGGAAAAAGAGAGAAAAGAAGCGCATGTTCAGATGTGGGTAGAACCAGGGAGTTCTGTTGGGCAGTTATTGGTGCGGCCCTTATATGCTGGGAGGCGAAATCACCCCCAAATGAAATTTACCGGTTTTGGGTGGCATTCGTGGGTACATATCCTTGTTCCACTCACAAATTGTATTGTTGAGGAGAGTGAACTGAGGATGTAATAGCTCATGATCAAGCTGTCATCCGTCACAATCTCGCCCTATAAGTTTAGAGCGCAAACACGTTTTTGAAGGGTTTTAAGATCACTCGTTGTGGTTGGAAATATAGTGTTTCTCCCAGCTTGGTATACCGATGGATCGAATAAATGGGCTCAATCTGGATTTCCTGGGAGGGTAGCCATAACGTGGTTGCCCAAAATATTTGCGATGATGGTTCGGAGTGATATGCACTGCCATTGAAACAAATTTATTACTAGCTTGTAAGGAGGGGCCGACATAAAGCAGGTTAGGGTGGTGGAATCAAAATCCTTTTTTCGATTAAACAAGGCCCAAAGCGCCCTGCACTCATGAACACGGTCCCGGCGTATCGATGTCCGTGATCCTAAAGTTAAGGCAGGTGTATAACCAGCAACGCCAGGGCCCGCTCACAGATGAGGACGGCGGGTGCAAGCGATTGTTGGGAAGCTTTTACATCGCAAAATTTTATGGCGTCTTGGCTAGTCTGGCTGGTGTATGCTACACGCATTATGGGCCACGACGCTTAACGGTGAAGGGCCAAACCAGAGATACGGAAATGGTTGGTCGATGAGGGGACGCTAGTCGTGGTGGTAACGTATGAGGAGAGGGGGCAGCGTTGCGTACATGGTTCTAGGGTGAGAGAAAGAGAGAGAAAGAGCTTGAGGAGGGTCACCTGTTATCACTGAACACGACGATAACCAGAGAACGAAATCTGGAGTACATACGGGGAATTCCGAGATCTGTTACTGAGGATGTTCAACCGAGCAGTGTCATACTGCTGAAGAAGAGTTTGTACTAAGGGAGTGAGAGCGAATGGGTCTGTGGGGGACGAAATAGTGCCAGTGGCGGAGCCTTCGAAGATCCCATCGATTGGCTGCGCAGCTGAGAATGTAGCCACAGCCAGCTAGGTGCGTATGTAGATATGAGGTCCTTACTTCTCCAATCAACGACACCTGTACTGCTTCAAGTACCGCCATGGGACGCTATGTAGTGCCCCCAGTCTATGTGAAAAC
>JABCKU010008361.1:4938-16724 GCA_018221655.1 Myochromella boudieri
CCAAGTCCCAGGGGCCGACCTGGTTTTTATAACTGTTTGGAACAGAAGCTGTTAGCTTGTTTTGAGCTTGTTGTTGGCTTGTTGACGATATAAATATAAATTGCTTCCCTCTCTTCAGGAGAAGTATATACTCAGGTTTGTTGTACACGGGCTCACAGGGGACGACGAGCACGGAGATGGTGGTGGTTTCGGGTCAAGAACATCTAAAGTAAACATATGTAAACATAAGTCTGGTGTACCGAGGTCCGATTGACCGAGAACGATCCCATTTCCAACAAGGTTGACACCTATACAGTTTACTCAGAGACACGGCATAGAATGCCATTGACTACAGGATATATGTTTGACACGGTCGCGTAGGGCACAACGCGTAGAACATGTGGTAGTCACGTGTATATTGATCATGTCAACGTGACCGCCCGGGCCGAGGCCTGGCGCTCCCCATCTGGCCTCTGCTCAACACACTACGCATTTCGACCACTTCTTCCCCAAAGGACGTCACAGAGTATTCAGCATTCTGTTGTAATAACTTATTTATGTACGTACACTTTATTCTATATGATATTCACTCACCCATCTCCTTCCTGAAATACATAGGCTCTGGAACAATTAAGTACCGTCAACATGTGTTCTAAGCCCTGTCTAACCACGCCGATACACATGTTTGTGAAGACATATGACTTTCTAGAAAGTATGGATATGGGACAAGTGCTCCACTTGGTTATTTTCCGTGGCAATTGTTATCTGGAAGTGGTTGTAATCGCAAGCTCGTTATCGGCATGTGGTCCACCTCCCCAGTGTTGTTCTTGCGCTATGGTTGCCCGCTCAGAATGTGGCACGGTATAGCGCTAAGAATGTCCAATTCTCCCACCAAATCGTCGTTGCCGACGTCTCTGTTCACTCTGATGACGGTGGTGTGCCACATGGATGATGGGCTCGTTATTGATCTCCCGGCTTGCGCGATATAAAAGTGGGAATAAGGAGACATTTTCAACATTGACATCTTGTCGATTGTGGAATTCACGATGCTACACATACGCCGTCTTCTGCTGGCCTGCTTGTTAGTCTCCCAACAAGGTCAGTGTACTGCTCCGCTGGTCCCTAAATCCCCTAACACCACCATGACCACCCAGCGTATACTCAAAACTTGGTGGCTCCTGGTCTTTGTACTTTAGCCGACATTTGGCCCGACGGCCCAGGCCACGCTCTCGTTTCCCAGCGCCCCGATGCTGAGTTAACCAAGATGCTCGCACAAATCGACAGGAACCGCATCAAGGCTACAATTCAAAAGCTTGTGTCCTTCGGCACTCGAAATACACTCTCTAACCAGACTGATCCCCTTCGTGGCATTGGAGCTGCGCGTGACTGGGTCGCTGCCGAGATGCGCACCTATGCTGCAGCCTCAAAGGGACGTATGACGGTCGATGTTCCCAGCTATTTACAGGCTCCTGAAGGCCGTATCCCTACTGCGACAGTGATTAGTAACATTATCGCCACGCTGAAAGGGACGGAGGCATCGAATCGTACCTACGTCGTTTCCGGACATTACGACTCTCGTATCTCGGATGTTCTGAACTTCGTGGACGATGCTCCTGGAGCAAATGATGATGCATCGGGCGTAGCCGTTTCGATGGAGCTTGCGAGGGTTTTTGCCACGCACATTCCGAAGGCCACGATCATCTTTGCAGTGGTAGCAGGGGAGGAGCAGAACCTGTACGGTTCAAACTTTTTGGCGACGACTTTGAAGGCAGCAGGGGTGGATGTACAAGGGATGTTGAACAATGACATTGTGGGGAGCTCAACTGGCGATGATGGGACGAAGGCACCGTTTGATATCCGAATGTTTGCCCAAGGTATTCCGTCTTCAGAAACCGCGGCTCAGATCTCAAGCCGTGTATCAATCGGTGGTGAAAACGACTCCCCAGCTCGGCAGCTAGGTCGGTTTGTTGCTGAGGTATCGCAGAATGCAGTCACTCAGATGAACGGTATGCGAAAAGTCTTTCACCAACATCTAGCCCTAATCGATCTATTTGAATCTAGTACACGCAGTGTATAGGCCTGATCGATACCTGCGAGGCGGAGACCACCTGTCTTTCCTGAAGCAAGGTTTCCCCGCCGTACGCTTCACAGAGCCTCATGAAAATTTCAAGCATCAACATCAAGATGTCCGCGTTGAAAATGGTGTACAATTCGGCGACCTGATCGAGTTCGTTGATTTCGATTTCACTGCACGTGTCGCTAAGGTCAACGGGGCCGCTCTCTGGTCGCTCGCACAAGCACCAGGCACACCGAAAAACGTCGCGATAGACACGTCGGTGCTCACGAACAACTCGACACTCAAGTGGACGGCAGACCCGGCTGCAGATGGTGGCTACGAGGTTGTTTGGCGCGCAACAGACGAGCCATTTTGGAGCCACGTAATACCAGTGGGGCAGACCAGCATTACAACGGTGCAGTTGATAAAGGACAATGTGGACTTCGGAGTGCGATCTGTGGGGAAGAACGGGTTCAAGAGCCCAGCAGCTTTCCCTTTCCCTGGTTGAGGAGGTGACTCGTCATGTGGCAAGCACAAAGAATAAAAACCACGCCCAATGTGGGCTTTTCAAAGACAAATAATCGATCAATAAGTGTGTACTGGCTCTGGAAAGCGGGTAACGGAAATAATATAGAGGTACGAATAAAGTTGTTACATTCTTTATTATGTGCGAGGCGCGGACAATGAACGAGGAAAGGATAGATAGGAAACAATGCAGTTGCATTACGCTGAACCTCCGACCTCTGACGTAGAATAGAAGAAAAAATGAGCGGGGAACAAGCATTAAGATGACTGAACGACATACGTTCCACCATGACATCGATCGTGTCTGATAATAGGAAAATGGGCCGTAAGAGACTGGGAACAGTATGAAACATTGAAAGTGAATCGCACCATTATCCTCCATGTCAAGAGATGATGGTGTATCATCATCATTTATCCGCGTTCCATCGTACAGGAACCTAAATCAAGCTGGCCGTCAGTACACCTTCAGTCGCGAATGTCAAAGAACCATAACGCAGTAGCAAAAAAAGAGGAAGTAACGCTAGGAATTACTCACCGAATACTGCCTACATCCTTGCCCACTTTGTTTGCATACGCCCCTTGCAGCTTGCTCAGCTTAGTGCTACGCTTAATCTTGAAAAACACCTCCTCTCCAGTAGAGCTGACCACCTATAAAATAATTATAGTCATGAGACAGTTCAAAGAGCTTTTCAAAATGAGAGACACGACAAGGCCACCCAAGACCCGCCTAAGCGCACAGCAACCGCCAGAGGCATAACTGGGCGGAAAGGCTGACGACGAACCTTGATGTTGATGGTCGAGTTTTCCTCAGACTTAACCTCCTCATCTTGCGTTGGAACGTTTTGCTGCTGCTCGTCGTCCGACATGTTCTAGTTGCTTGAGACGGTGTGTCTATCTTATCTGTGGTCCGTGCGGGGCTGGTCTTGCCTGGATTTGGTTCTCTGGAAAGGCAGAGATGAATGGCCTGCTGGGAGGTGTTCTGATCTGCAGCTGCGCCCTGGGCTGGAGAGGAGGCTGGAGAAGCGACAATGCAAAAAAGCGAGAGAAAGGCAGTTGAAAATGTGACATCTTGTGAGTGAATTAATTGCTTATGTAATCATGGTCACCTTTTGGGTTTAAAATTTGGCACGCCTCATCCCACTTCATCCTCTGGTCATCCAAATTATCCATTCTCACGCTTGTAGAAATGTCATTCCGTCTACGGCCCATGCCTCGAAAATTAATTCGACGTTTTAAGGTCGCGCTCACAGTTTATTTTGGTTTGAATACTGGACTGAGCCTCATGTGACCTGATAATATTCAAGCGGAGTTCGGCATAGGCTCGGAAATCTGCGGGGGTTGGGTTGTTCATGACATTCTTTGACGATCAGCACGGCGAGTTCTCATTCATGATTTCATCACCCTGGTCTTTACGTTCAAGTAACTTGGTCCTTGGCATACTCCCTCCTGCTTAAATGGTTCAAGTTCGCCTGATTGAAGAGGAGCCCATAGTTACTTGCCAATGGCACTACGACCTCTAGACTAGTGGTACGCGGCAGCAGTCACATTACATACTTAAAGCACTTCTCTCATAATAGGGCCTAGATAATCTACCCAGTCCTCAATATATATATCGGGTTACTTCCACGGTCTGTTATCTGCATTGGCATTGAGTCACACTCAACGTGAATCGACAGGAAGAACTATTATAACTGCGCCACCCTTCCATGGAAGGTCCGATAGGAACTCTGCTGCTTACCTTCCATTACACGAAGTTTTGCCGAATGATCTAGAAACTGAGTGTATCCTCTACAGAAACTGTTCGAAGGCAAGTACATCTTTTGTCTCATGCAAGCGCCTCCGACAGTGAAGCCTCCGGGCCCTATTCCTCTCCGAGCTCGAAGAAGCCATCATTACATTCTTGCGTTGGTTGTCGTTTTCCGGAGCGCCGATATTACATTTATTATCCACTCCGCCTGTTACCGCCTTCGCTTCGAGCGTAGTCAGGAAACCACTCTTGTGGGGCTGCGGAGGTGATCAGCAGGATACTGCTGCTAACATTGGCGGCGATATGTACTGGAGTTGACACTATTTTCAGCTGAACGTTTAATCACTAGTTGTCACGTACCCCTTCAACCTCTCGCTTCAACCTCTCTCTGCACACCGCCCTTTGCACTCCTCGATAATCAGTGGATGGTTCATCCTAGCGACTATCGTCGAGAATAAGCTTTTATACAGGGCTCTTACTCATAGCTCAATGTTGCTTGTGACAGCAGCCTTTCTGGACCACCGTACGCCTTCTGATCCAAGTACCCTATGCGAGTCGCGCCATGGCACGTAATCATTGAACCAACCTATGACATTCAGATGGTTATTTACGTTGTCTTCGAAGTTAGAGAAGAATTAAGGCGATGCGCTGAAGCGAAAAATAATATACGCCATCGACCTAACGATTATCACACATTGGTCTTTTGCCGCAACTGGAACATTTGTTTCGAACATGCCAATACAAGGCAGTACTGGTTTGGCCCATGATGAATAACAGTAGCAAATTTTACTACAGCCATTCCAACAAGACTTCCCGATATTGCCGCGCTTACGACTTAGCTCCACTATTCAAGACTCATCCCTTCTACTTGGTCATCCCCACTACCCACTCCCTGGTCAGTTGTATTTCCACATTCCCGCTAATTTTGACTGAAAATATCCAACTCTGCATCAGCAACCAGCATGTGTCTAGATGGCTGTTCCATCGGAGGTTCTTGCAGGCATATTTTCGATATGTGCTTCCTCCCACCTCACACGCAGAAGACGACTGTATGAGCTGAATTTCTTGCAGGTATGCCGTAGATGGCGAGCAATATTTGTTTGCCGCAGTTGTGGCGGCGTATTGATCTGGATAATCTCATATCCTGTCCAATGGAATCCCTTTTTAGATCCGACTCTGGCCCTCTGGAGATTTTCAATGAGATAGATTCTTGTATAATGAGAGCCATAGGCATCTCCTCCCTTATACTGGCCGTATCGTGTCTCTCGATGTCTCCTTCAAGCGGACCTCCGAACCGGAGAGTCCGTTTATAGCAATCGAATCCTACCTTCCAAACCTTGAGACGCTATCGGTAACACACCAACAGCGAGGGAGAATACTTTCACCACGGGCGATATTATCGAAAGCGCCCTTCACGCCCAAGCTGAAGAAGTTGAAACTAAGGGCGACCAGAATTAGTTGGTTGGAGACCCTAGGCCTTCAAATGCGGAACTTGACATTTTTGTCGCTGCTCGAGCAGGGAAAATGTTCCCTGACGATACCCATCCTATATACCCTCTTCCTTTCCTGCCCCCCGTTGGAGCATCTCCGTGGACAGTATTTCGCTCTCCCTTATGAGCCATTCTACTGACCAATGGGGTCGTTGTCCATGGGCACTTCTACCCCATTGCTTATTCCCCTTCCCCTTCTTCGACATCTATCCTTGGCAGAGAGCGAAAAAGCCATCCATTCAATTCTTTCCCTCACTATCATTCCTTATAGCACTTGCATTACGTTGGACTCCCGCTCACTTGTTACCAACCCCCTTTCAACACGATATTCTTGGGATCAAGTCACCAGGCGTATCGCAAATAAAAACACTCTCAAGCTACTCGGCACATGGCGCGAGCTAGGGTCGTTGGCGAATCCGCATAACCTCTGGAATTGCCTTGTTTTTCTTTCTAAACACCTTACCCTGTCACGATTCGTGATTCTCGAACTCAACGCCGAGATTGTCTGTTCCGTTCCACCAGAAGCTCTGTCTAGCTTGGGCCTCTCTTGCATCCCCAGCATTGAAGCTCTCCGGGTCACGTCAGACACGGTCACTCCCCTCGATATCGGACTCTTCGAGGTCTCTGATGTTCTGCAATACGCCCACGGGATACAAACATCATCCAACCAGCTGCTCGCCAACTCATTGGACTTGTGGATAACCATATTATCGATTATACGTTTACACTATGAATCTCCATGTGGGCCATTCAGACTCCTCGACCTCAGTAATATATATGTCGCTGCCGATCTTGTTCAAGAGCTCTCAACTTTTTCAGCCACGGTACGATCATAGTAATTTCACCTGGACAGAAACTTGGACTCCAGATGACGGGTCACATACGACTTCGCCATACATTGAATCAACTTGAAGTTGGATTAGAATATATACTTATGACTGCAATTTACGGACATCTCCCCTTCGAAATAAGCTTCAAGTTGCGCTGGGCTAGTAACTTACTGCATGTATGGCTTCTCGGTGAATTTTGGTGATGCCAGTTTGGTGACTCTGGGGAAACTAGCTGAAACTAGTGTGTACTGAGCCAAATCCAAGCTAAATCCAAGCCAAATCTCGGCCTTTGCCGAGGAAAACTTCCAACCGTCTCGCAGTCACGTCAGTACGCAAGGTACGCACCTTTCATAAGCACATAGCCCATTGTCATAAATCATTGACCTGGCAGTCTCGTGCTAGTAATTGTCATATTGTTGGCATGACTTCACCATTAAACAGCAGTGACAACCGCAGCCTTAAACGTGGCTCTCATCCTACGCCTACTACGGGAGTGTCATTTCAGCGAAAACTCGCAGAGATATCTCACACTTCTCAAATACTTCTCCAAGAACCAGCTACCTTCTTCAAGTTGAAATTGAATCTTGTAAGCAGTTTCTCTCTGTCAGGTATGGAGTGTTTCGAATATTGATTGAAACCATTAAGGTTTGTATTACTGTGCTATCCTAATTTTGCGCAGGAAATGCCTTCCGAGGAGCTGGAGAGCTCTACAACACTGTCTTCTCAGCCTGTCGGTCCTTCTGTGCTCTTACTCCCAGCCGAGATATTGGAAGATATCTTCGAAAGATGCGCTGATTTTCGCCTGTCGCGCAACCAGAGAGCACACCGACTGGCATTTTCTCAAGTATGCCACCGATGGAGACGAGTATCCATGGGTTTACCTTCATTATGGCGGCAGGTTTACATTGAGAACTCTCAATGGGCTGGGGAATCTCTCATCCGCTCCGGGGCATGTCAGATCGACATAATCCACCATTATGATTCACGGAGCATGAAGATGCGTGGTGCCCACCTTTGGCCACATGCCAGTCGTATCCGATCTCTCGACATCTCGTTCAAACGGGCCTACGAAGTCCAGAACTTGTTGCATAATATCGAAAACAATTTATCAAACCTGGAAACGATTTCCCTACGGCGGGTTCATTGGCGAATACCTTATGCGGGAGCACTGTTTAACGTACACGCGTCTGACAGCATAAGGAAGGTTGAACTACGTGGAGCTAGCATATATTCTTTACTACCTCTGAAACAGCTAACTTTCCTGTCTCTTCGTAATGTTGGCGAAAATACGCTGTCCACCCAGGAGCTTTACACAACGCTCTCGCTATCTCCACATTTAGAGTACCTCTACTTGGATAAAATCATCTCTTCCCAAGATCCAAACTCCCTTAACAGTCACGGTGACGATAAGGGAGGGGCGGATACTTCGACACGTCCCCCGATTTCCCTACCGCGGCTTCGTACTTTGGCACTTGAGGAGTCGGAGTCGATGATATACTCTGTGCTGTCTATGATCGTTGTTCCGACCGACACATCCATCATATTAGACTTCCGTTCACTCTTTACACCACCTCATCGCGGGCGCCACCGCGTTCCGATACCCATTTATGAGCAGGAATTATCAAGGCTTATTATTCTCAATGACGCGATCAGTGTATTACGCCCCCAGTGTCATATACCATCGTCAAGCATCGACTATGCGGACCACCCTTCCGGTCTGAAAAAATTTCGGAGCCCTCTCACGGGTTTACAGGCGCTCTTCGACTTTCCGAGATTTACCACCTTAGAGCTGAACGTTCGCATGCTTGCATTTCTCCCTCCCGATTTCCTCATTGCTTTTCTTGCCAAACTTCCCAGCGTCACTGTGCTCGTGGTCACAACATGCGCTCCCCTTGATCCTAGAGCCCTCAACCAAGACAGTTCCCTATTATATGAACTAGAGGGTATGAATTTAGAGCAGAAATCACCCGTCATCGAAGATGTTGTGACTCCATTGAATTCTTCGGAAATTGAAGTAGAGAATGCCTTAATAGTCCTTTTGGATGTATTCTGGCAGCGAGAGGCTTCCGTTTCATTCCCGTCGCTCGATATCCGACTTCAACTTTCCTCATCAGCTCTCGAAAAGCTCAAGGATCTGATTAACGAAGTTCAGGCATTGGAGGGTGTTCAGGTCCACCTGGCCGGTAGTCCAAGTTGATCAGTCGGTCATCTCCAGCGAGCTATTGGAGTGATGAATAGCACTACACTTCGTACTCAAACCAAAACACTCAGACGTGGTTGAAGGTCCAACTTTGTTCTAACTTCTTCCAAGACCCGAATTCATTTGCACCAAATTGGACGACTAGTCTCGATGATAGCGAGAGTATTCAAAATTTGGAGAGATGTAGCAGTGCGGAATTTGTCTTTTACAACTGGTGGGGCAGGAGAATCTGCCTGTAGATATTCAGGTTAAACTGGGTTAGACTTAGAGAGAGTTGAAGAGGGCAAGGATTCCGCCGCGGGCCAATCCCGGCCTGGTTTCAGAACCAAACAAGGGTGAACAACGATCCAATCTGCTCTTGACTTTTATCAGCTACATAGCCCTTCGTGCTTAGCATTCCTATGATCTTTGTAGAGCTTATTTCGCCACTACCATCTATCTCCTTCATCATCAACGATTCTCGCAAATCTCACTTGACAAAATATTTTAACTGAACTTGAATTATCCGTACCCTCCTCTTTCTACACTAATCGCCATCTCAACCACGCAAATGACCAATTACACAAGAAGTTCTGTGCTAGTGGATGTCAGTATACTTCAAAAAGATGAAATCTCGTTGCCCTGCACACTCCCTCCTGAAATACTCCAAGACATTTTCGAAATATGTATTTTATTTCGACTTTCACGCTGGGATAGACCTCGCAGACTGGCATTTTCGCAGGTTTGCCAAAGGTGGAGATCAGCCGCACTGAGCCTGCCCACTTTGTGGCGGCATATCTACATCGATAACGCCGGGTGGTCCAAGGAATCACTCTTGCGATCCGGTAATGGCCCCATAGAGATCATATACCCATCAGACTCCGATGACATGAAAATATATGGTGACGACCTTATGCAGCACGCCCATCGCATCGAAGCTATGTATATCTCCTTTGCGAAAGGGTTACAGCTATCTCGCATCTTCTTCAATTTCGGAGGCCGTTTTCCAAATCTCGAAAACTTATCCGTCACTGGCCGGTACTGGCGTCAGCCATTTGCGCAATGCCCATATTGCCCTGCTCCACTTCCACCCAAATTGAAGAAATTGGAGTTATATGGTACTACCGCAGGGTGGCTCGCTTCGATGAAGGATTTGACGTCGTTGACTATGCGTGGAGTTTCGGGAATATCTCAACTGACGTTATCCGATTTATACAACGTTCTCCTGGCTTCCCAGAATTTGGAGCATTTGTCCTTAGACAGACTGACCAGACCACCAAACATGCTGTCAGTATCGATAGGGCCCACTGTCGCCCACCCTCAGGTTGCCCCGTCGACACGTTCTCCCATTCCACTCCCTCATCTTAGCATTCTGTCTTTGGAAGAGGAGGAATCGCTGATATACTCCTTCCTTTCCATGATATCAATTCCGTCCAGCGCTCATGTCACTTTAGATTTTCGCTCGCTTTTTACGTTACCTCAGCCCATTTTAATGGACATTCCCGCACACGTCTACGACCAGGAGATTACCAGGCTCGTCATTGAAACGGATACTTTTAGATTTCTTCGTATGTACGAGGATTCAAAGTCAGTTAAACCCACCCTGACCTATGCACTTCGTCCCCACCAATCGTGGGATCATACGACTGCCCTCACTGGCCTGCATTTATATTTCGATCTACTACAAGTTACGACGCTGGAACTTAACGAACACATACTCTCCTTTCTCCCTACCCCTTTCCTTGTCAATTTCCTTGCACGTTTTCCCCAAGTCGACATCGTGCAAGTTACAACCAACACCCCTGCTGATCCTAGAGCTCTAAGAGACCCCAAAAGCGCGCCAATTGATGCTCTGGTCGCCCCACAGCCCATATTACCTGAGGATCAGAGCTTAGGGATGTCATATGATCACATCTGGAAAAATGTCCATGCACTTGTGCATTCGCGCCACCAGACGTCTAGACCCTTGACAGTTCTTAACCTTCCAGTCTTGCCCAATTCAGATATTATGGGTGGCTTGCGTGGCTTCGTAACTCGCATCTGCGTTCTGGATTAGGAGAGTCATGTCTCTTTCGAGTCCCAGCCTCCCAGGATTGAAGGAGCGTCATCGCCTAAAATATTCTCTTTAATTGGAGAACCCAGCTAGGACCATACTAACAAGTCGGGGCGTACCCATCACGGGATAGCGGGCTTGGTTCACGTTTTGTATATAGGTCTAGTCTCTCCTGGACGGACATCATATGCATCGGTCATTCTTCTAACATATATCATAACTTCTGGGTGTTATCTCTTGTGTAGGCGGTACGGGTATAAAATTCTTGTTGTTCGAACTACTCTGCAGCAGTGCCGATTTGAAACCTAAGTGCAGCTTCAGTTGGTGAGCTATGTGATTGAACAAAGTTGGACAAGAGTTGGACAGATAGACAGGCACGCGCACGGACCATGTACGCGAATGATCGACTGCACAGCCACTGAGTAGAGAATCCGAGGTCCATCTTCCATCCCAGTCTGTGTCCGAAATTCGTCAGCCTGCTAGCGTCTGGGAAGTGAATAGCCTGGATGCCTTCGTACTCGTGCAACCTTTCTTAGTCTATAGGTGACCAGTTGGCCTTACCCACAAGTCTGGCATAATGGCTGCCGTCACAACACTACAACAGGTTGAACGCGGTGAGGTTTGCTTCCTAGTGGGCCTGGAGCCTAAACGATGATAAATTTCTTGCCCCATCGAAACGTAGGTATCGATGCGGTTGTCAATGTGGTATACAACTCGAACTCACTTTCTTTCCAGCGCCACTACCTTTGCATACGCTTGAACGCATAGTTACAGAGGGTTCTTTTAAAAAGAAATATTGGTGCGTGTTGGTCATCGTCTTTCCTGTAATAAAACTGAATTAAGTTTAATAACAGCCTAGCTGTATGCCTGGTATTCCATCTTAACTCATACCGTCGACACTCGACAAACCTAAATTCTATGAAAATC